>JABUQX010130830.1:25000-26936 GCA_015478945.1 Trachelipus rathkii
TCAATGTGTTTTTAGTGTTTGTATTTACATATTAAGGAAGTATTATTAATTAACAGCTTACTTATTCTTTCTTTTTAACAAGAACTCTCTCAGAAGGAAGGTGCAGGGGTGCAGAGCCCTAAACAAATCATTGACTGCTATGCATTCATATACCATTAAATATTAATATGAATAAGACTAATCAAAAAAAAGCATGAAGAAGTCTAATCTGTTATGAGAATTGGTAGCAAACAGGTTGTATATAGTAGAAGAAAAAGATTTTTAAACCATTGAACATCAAAGATTAGGAAATTAAAGATTTTTGAGACGCGTTACAAGTATTAGTTTTTACATGGTACATACTCACCCTTCAGACCAGGAAGTGATAACTTATATTTAGATATGTTAATAAAGTTAGGATGAATTCTCCTTAGCTATTCGGGTCTCGGACAAGAACAAAAGGTTAGAGTTAGAGAAGTATTCCACGGATTCAGGGTAATGTAAGCAACGGATGCTAATAAAGTCTAAGCCTCTAGGAAACCCAACGCCTGCGCAAATCTGCCATTACACACACACACACACAAGAAAATGGAAAAAAAAAGACAGAGAGACAGACAGACAGACAGACACTAGAAATAAGCCCAAATCAGTAATTAAATTGATTTAAGATTAAAACCCAAATTTAAAAGTTTAAAAACTAAAAAATAATTTTAAAAAGTCATAAATTCTAAAAATGGACGAATATAACTGAAATAATACACACGACTCACTACCACCCACTCTAAATGCTAATAAATACGAAAAAGTAAATTGAGCAAATTTCGAATAATTTCAAGATTTAAGGTATATAAAATGTACTAAAAATGGTTTTTAATACCAAGTGAATAAAAAAACTGAACTGGTGTAAAATCTACATTCAGTTAAAAAGTCAAAAATATGTAAGTTGGATATATCCCATTTACATATTTGATATGCAAAAGCCAGCTTTATTACCAATTCAAAGATGGATGAACATCAAAAATAATAAGTAAAAGTGTCTAAATAATTAATAAATACTCCATCAGCATTTAATTTTGGCAAACTTTATACCCATTTCAAATCAAATAGTAATTTTCCCTCATTTTGGTGATTCCCAATTTAAAAGTAAATTGTGTGCATAAATTTAATTAGCAAATTTTTTCCTTCAATTAATTGAATAAATTTCCACAATTCTTAATTTACCTTCATTATAATGACAATGTAAAATATTGGCATATATATATATATATATATATATATATATATATATATATATATATATATATATATATATATATATATATATATATATAATAATATAATAATAACAACAACAATAATAATATATATATATATATAATAACTTATATATATATATATCTATATATATATATATATATATATATATATACATACATATAAAAGTATCGATATCAGTCAATTAATGAGTTCGAAATAAGAATGTATTCCATCTTTTTAAATTCTGCTACAACGAATAAAAAAAAAAAAAAAAAACTATAATGATAATAGATGAATAGATCATTCTAGAAGATGTTGAAAAATGATCAATACTCTGATCAATTATGAACTGAAATCAACACATTAGTATAGACGTAAATGGTGAAATTTAAATTTTATGTTTCCACATACTGCCTCTTCTTAAATGCATAATATTTTATATATATATATAATATATATATATATATATATATATATAATAATAATAATAATAATATAATAATATATTAATATATATATATATATATATATATATATATATATATATATATATATATATATATATATATATATATATATATATATATATATATATATATATATATATATATATATATATATATATATATATAATAATATATATATAATAACAATAATAACTAATATAATAATAATAATATATATATATATATATATATAT
>JABUQX010130831.1:7500-27500 GCA_015478945.1 Trachelipus rathkii
AAAAACAAAAAAAAATTCCCTCCTTCCCATCCCTGTAATACCCTTCCCATCCCTGTATTTCCCTTCCCATCCTTGCAGTACATAAATTTCAAGTCAAAATTTACCCTATATATACGGTAGGGTAAATGAAAAAACAAAAAAGGAGAGAGCAATGAAACAAAAACTTCCATAAGAAAAAGATATAAAACATGTCAATTATTCAAGTTTCATACCCTAAACCTCCACTTTGGTTATATATATATATATATATATATATTATTATATATATTATTATTATTATTATTATTATTATGATATATTATATATATATATATTATTATTATTATTATTATATATATATATATATATATATATATTATTATTTATTATTATTATTATTACATATATATATACATATATATTATATTATTATTATATATATATTATTATTATTATTATTATTATTATATATATATATATATATATATTATATTAATATATATTATTATATGTTATATTATATATATATATATATATATATTATATATATATATATTATTATTATTGTCATATATATACATATATATTGCTATTAGATATTATTGCTGTTGAGTTATTATTGTTGGCTATTATTATTATATTATATATTATTATATTATTATTATATTGTTATTATTATTATTATTATTATTAAGCTATATTATATTATTATATTATGTTATTATTATTGTTATTATTATTATTATATTATTATATATTATACATATATATATATATATTATTATATTATATATATTGTTATTATTATTATATATTACATATTATATATTATTATTATATATATATTATTGTTGCATATACATATACTATTGGTTATATATTATATATATGGTTGTCATTGGCTAATATTACATATACATACAGAAGCATATATATATACATACATACATATACATATTATATATATACATATATATATGGCTAATATACATAATACATTACAATATATTGTTATAGAAATGTTTTGAATCTTCACATTCCCAAAATATTATGTTATTATTATTATTATTATTATTACATATTATATATATTATATATATATATTATTATTATTATTATTATTATTATATACATATGTATATATATTATATTATTATTATTATTATTATTATTATTATTATTATTATTATTATTATTATATTATATATATTATATTATTATGTAACAGATATTTATATTTCCAATGTATACATACAAAGGAATATATGTTTATTCTTTTTTTATATATTATTATATTATATATACATATATATTATTATATATATATATATTATTACATATAATATATATATATTATTATATATATATTATATACATATATATATATGAAGAAGGAAGAGCATGCATACAGAGTTATATATATATATATATATAGTATATAGTATATATATATATATATATATATATATATATATATATATATATATATATATATATATATATATATATATATATATATATATATATTAAATTGGTGGGTTCATTTATTACTACCTCAATAGATTTCTCGTCAGGGGAAAATTGAGCGTTGAATTATAGATGTTTCTTGACTATGTGGATTTTGATACACATGTATAGGATTGGCAGACGCACCGCTCGGTGTGGTGTGGTGTGGTTTGTGGTGCGGAGCGACATGATATTTCAATGTCACGGTATGGTGCAGTGCAGTGCAAAAAAAATATTGGTTTAGCTTTGCGGTACTAGTGTACTAGCTCTTGGTGCGGTGCTGTGATCGGCTATCCCTAGTACACAGTATTGAATTTGAGAGCAAATCTCCGTTTTTGATCATTTCGCTCAGGATGTTGTAGTCCACAGGGGCCATTGGTTCGAATTAGGGTTGGCCGACGCACCGGGTGCGGTTGCGTTATGGAATTTAAAGCACGCATCATTTTGGTGCGGTGACGGTGGCGGTTAGCGCATTTACAATTTATCAGCGATTCATACTAGGTTTGACTGAGTGTGCGGAAGAAAAAATAAGAGATGCAGTGTACGGTGCTGAGAGCACGAAAGAAAAAATTAGTGATTAACTGAGGGTATATGCTGGTGCAGGTTGAAGCCAAAATGGTTATACGGGCGCTTCCATGATCGCACCGTTACACACGCACGCTTAGCATACCGCACCGCACAGCTATCCGCGCAAATTTCTGAAAATTAATTAAAAAAATAAATGTAAAAAGAAATTGAGAGTTGGGAAGGATATATATATTAATATTTAAAATATAATAGTATATTATATATATATATTATAATAATATATATTATAATATATATATATAATAATTATTATATATATATATAATATATAATATACTATATATATTATATATATATATATCATATATATATATATATAATATATATATATATAATAATATTTATATATATATATATTTTTTAATTATATATATATATTATTATAATATATATATATATAATTATATTAGGATTAACGTGTCTCACGAGTATTAATTGTATCACGAGTTATGTTACAGCGGTATATCACCGTACGGGATGTTTAGGTATAAATGGTAAGTAAATATAAAGTTTGAAATAATATTTATTTTATTAAAGGAGGATGGGATATTTTACGTTGGTGTCTGCGCACGCGCACATATAACGCGCGCAGCAAAACATGAGAAATGTCGAATGGGAATGATTAGAAAATACTTATAATGGCTAATGTGTGGAGTGCAACATAAAAAATGAGTAGAGTGAGGCTATTCTTACCTTACTCGACATATATTTTATACGGTTTGTTCGTTTCCACGCAATTTGAAGTAAACCCATATAAACAAATCATAGAGATCGTTTACCATGCATAGACATAATCATTTGCGGTTAAATAGATACAGTTTACATGTATTCAGGCTTCAGTAAAATTTCGCGTCAATGATTACCAATTATATTAACAATAGTATTTATAACGTGAATGTAAGAAAAGGTTGATGGAAATTCAAAAATGGTTATTCAAGACAGTTTCTCATAATTAATATATTATCGTACATTAGTTAATGTCAGTATGGACCTGTTCCGGCACTTATGATAATATAATACAATTAGTTCTCCTAACATGGTAGCAATTTTTTTTTAATATTTAATTTATTAGTATATAATATATATATTATTATATATATAATTAAGTCAATGCATGCAATAAGGGAGAAGAACGTCAGGTCGTTCCAACTACTTATACATACAGTATTTACAAATGTTGTTAGCGATTAATGAAACAGCTTCCAATATCTAACAGGCGAATACATGCCTACCTACTTCATGGCGCTACATGTTCCATTGCATGTACACCTAAAAATTAATACAGTGAAATGTAACCCTTCATTTAAGGTTGATTCCCTATTCAAATCATTGGTTATTATTTGATACGGAGCTGAAAAAAATCATCGGAACGAGTTACTGGGTCATTAAACCCAGCGTACACGGTATCGTTTTGAGTTACCATAATAAACCTCAACAATGAGAAATTAGTCCAAAGTGGTTGATTTAATGATCGGGAGTAACTTGACTTAGCAGGCCTATGGATAATATGGTACTCAGATTCTTTTACACCCTGATACCATCTCCGCAGGAAAGGATATATAGTCGAGGAATAAAGTAATATATCGTTTACACTATTTATAGCTGCACATTATTAATGTGCTGGAAGCAACTTACCATGTACTATGTTGGTAATATATTAATATTAATTTACTTTCACGTCAGTGAGTCACCTTAAGGTATATCACTATTTAACAGTATTTGAGGTCAATACAAGGCGGTCACTGGCAGGATTAAATGGATAGGTTAATCAGTCAGTATCCTGTTAATCATATTTTCCTCGAAGAAGTATTAAGCCCGATAATTATAATACCTACTATTGAAGTTATTATTACACATAACCATAACGTTGACATGAGTAATGAGACCTGGTGTAAAGAGCTAGGAAGTTAATATATAGTAGGGGTTTGTTCATCACCGAGCTCACATATTAGTGTTAGGAAGTAGGTTATTCTTTGGGGAAAAAGTTATTTTCCTTACTCACCTTCACCCATTAAACCCTAATTATATTATTGGTATTATTAATATATTTTTTACATAACATTTCTGGATACGAAACTTATTAGCAAGAATTAGATAAATATATAATTATATAAGCGCATATATAATTACTCCAGAAAATAAAGAACAAAATTTTTCATTCAATAAGGTTCCTGTTCTAAATCAATGAGATCACTGCAATCACTGATAGCCAGGAATCCCAGCCGCCGTGGTTGGTCTTCACTTAGATTATTTGACAAAACCATGCACAACAAGAATGTACGGCTATATGGGATACAATGTTGATAATATTTACAATATATAATCAATATTCCGATTCACGTATAGGAATTTTACCTTCGAATAATGATTTACCCTTCATATAAAAAGACCAGAAACACTATTGACACTTATAGTTACCGTAATTAGAGAAGGATTTAACGTTGGATTTTCATGTTGGTAGGTATTAGAGCAGAATTCGATTATTTATTATCCAGTTATTCGAAATACGTACGACTGTACGTGACACGAACATATTACCTACCTCGAATATATTTATAAAATCCTTTAATGTATGATTGAGGGGGTTAACTATCACGGAGAACCTACTGTACCTATTGAATCACCTACTGATTTAAACTCTATGGATTATAAATGCATGTGTAGTCATCACGGCGGTTAGTCCGTATTTGGTTAAATAACGTTATGTTACACTATAATATCTCTGCAGCAATTTAACTGAGAGCTTATCAACTGTTTATTATGGGTACATTAATTGTTAAAACCCTCTTACAACATGTCACTGTAGTATATATGGTCCTTAACGGTTAGGCATATTATCGCAAATGTATGGTTCGTGAGTTATCATAAACTAAAACTTCACTTTGCTGATAGTTATTTATAGCAGTTTTCACTATATTACTATATTTATTACGCATATAATAAATTAAATTTTGATAGAGTATTTGAACATATAATATCCATAAAGATAAGCTGTATATTGATTGGTTTAGTATTCAATTACTACATTCACAACTGTCACGTAAATTTATATTAGTAAGTTCTAACATATATAAAATGTATATCTTAAAAAGGAGTAAAATGCATTAAGGATATTTTATTTATTTATTTAATTCTTTGTTAGCTGTATAATATTTTTAAATACTATTGGATATACCTATTGTAATTAATTGAATAAAATAAATTATTCATATTGACACGTTCTGACAAATTTATTGTAGGCTCATTAGTAAATGCCTATATCTTGGAGACACGTCTATGAATTGTTATTATAGACGTCTTAAATGTAGTGCACTTAAATGGTAATAACGACCAATTCCGATATCTTAAATAAATTGTATCAGATGAAGAGAGAAAGAGCCACCTTGATTTCAAATTTTTTATTGTCCTTTATGCATTTATTCACAAGAAGACAACCATAAAAATATCTCTCTAATTTCGACCATATCTCATCAATTTAATTGTTATGTGTGAGGTTCACTGTAATTTTTTCCGTATAATTGACGCGGTGTGCATGATCACCAATATATATAATATATTAATAGTAACATATATTACCAATTCCTACCTTTAATGAATTAATTAATTATAAATAATATTAGAAACTTAATATTCTTACACTAATTTTTTTTACATACTTTTTTAAAACTTATCTCACTAGTATAGGAGTAGATAGCACACCGCAGAGCTTGTCATCATAATCCCTTAAATTGCTATTGATGACTAATGACACCCATTTCCCATAGTAAGAAATTTATGTACTGTCGGATTAGGTAAAATAATTTATTACGGTAGATATACACTACACCTATTATAATATCTAATATATATAATATATATATATATATATATTATATATATATAATATATCTATATATATATATTAATTAATATATATATATTATAATATATATATTTAATATTAATTTATATATAATATAATAAATAAATTATAATATATATATATTAAATTTATATATATATATAATTATATATAATATATATATATATATATTTAATATTATATATATTAATAGTAAATATATTATATATATATATAATAATTAATTATAAATATATATTAATATATATATATTAGTATATATAATTAATTAATTATTAATAAAATATATATATATATTATATAATTATTAAATATAATATTATAATATTCATTCACTCATTTTTTTATTTCTTAATTCACTAACCAAGACCTGGGGTAAGGTGAAGTGAAGTAGTTAATTATATAAGTAACTTAACACAAGGTCGATAAAAGAAATGACTACCAGACCCTTAAATATCGCCTACCCATTTACTTAACTATTTATATATAAGTTTGAGTAATTAAAACTCGCGCAGTCCAGAAAATCCACACCTATAGAGCTTTACAGCGGGACCAATATTTATTATTAATTAGAGAGCGTAACTGTATATGACACCTCATTCAAATCATATGTAAGTATATATTCAGTCAAAAAGTGTAAAGGGTAACATCCCTAACTTGGCCCAAAGTACCTTGAGTAGTACACATACCTATTAAACTATACCTACTATATCTAAACAATATAAACCTACTATATTATAAACTATATGATAAACATATCAATCCCTATTATGAGGACTCATATTATATTCTTACGCCTATCTAGCTTATAAAACAACAATTTTCTCCTCTACTTTATCTAAGATAACATATTTCACGTTGTCTATTTAGTTATAGACTTACATAATATCCAGCTTTTTCTTATTTCACAGTCTCTACTTTCAAGACCATAGTTTATCAAATACACTATTAAGATATAACTATAAATATATATATAATATATAATATATATATATTTAATAATATATTAATACATTATGTATTAAAAAACTGTACCTATCATGTAAGACCCTAGTTAGGGTTGGGAAAGGAAAAGTCCCTTACATCACACATATTACAACAATTTTAAATTGAACCAATATTACAGTTCATCTACCATTAGTCCTATATGCCATTATCAACAGAACTTTACACTTACTATTATACAAATCTTATATACTCTTTAATCATTAACGTTCGCCTTAATATTTATCACATCCAACATGATATAATCTTAAAATATTAAAACTCAGTTAACACTTGTTTACCATAAGCCATGTTCTACATACTTATTACATCTAACAAAAGTTAAATATTTCCTTTACAATTAGTTTTAACATTAAATTTTTGCTTTTAGCTTTAACTCTTTAATCTATTTCATTTTTATATCACATTTTCAAAACCACTCGAGAGCTTTTAAAAAACATCCTTTGACCAAATCTCTTTCAATATCACCTATTACTCATTAGTATCAAACATCTCTTCAGATTCACTTGTTAAAACAGAATCCAAATATCATCCGCATATAATAAAAGATAGGAGAATATATAGCACCCTCATTACACTCAGCGCCATTTCTATCCATCCATTCTAACACTAACACCTATTTTTCCTTGTCCACCATAATATATAACCCATTTCTAATTCTTTCATAAGCCCCATCCATATAACAAATTGAATACCCAAGGGATATAAACAAACATATCTCACTTAGCCTCACTATTAAATATATTTAATATCACCGGTACTTATTATAATATTAAACCAACTCATTTTTTAATCAACCAAATATATTATTCTTACACACGCTTATATACTAACTAATATACACTTATAAACGTCATAATTACATAATATATATAGTATATTATTAACTTATCTTTGTTAATTCAACATTTCAGAATTAGTACTCATAATACCACCTATATAATTAAACTAACCATAATAAAATTTAAACAATTATTATTAACTATTAACAATCACTATATAGATTCCATATTATTAATATTATAATAGTTATATATTATTAATATTATTATATAATATTAATTATATATATATATAATATTAATATTATATATATTAATTAATATATATATATATATATATATATATATATATTATATATTATCTCTATAGTTATTTCTCTGTATGTTAATATACATATGTAGTGTGTATCTATATATATATAATATAAGTAATATACGCATACTTTCAGTAAGGTGTATTGTTGAACTCATATACAGATTCATCAGATAGCGATTTAAATAGAGTAGGAAAGGTATTTTGGATTTATACAAAGTATAATTATTTATTGAGAGCGAAGAAAATTAACAGGATGTGTGATCATTTAAGTTTTAGTAGGAATACGCTGATTATTCCTTATTATCCGAGGTTATATTTTATCAAATTAAACGAATTTAAAAGATAAGATTCACAAGTTTAGTTTCCTATTATTATGTTCATTAGAGTCCCAATCTAAATTAAATGGTAGCAATATACTAAATGTAACCGAGTAACACATAATAATATAATTAGAAGGATTAGAAGTTAAGAAACTCATCTCTCTCATCATTTATATTCCTTGACTGTCATTGAATACTGGAGGATTATTATATAATTACATAATCTTTCAGAATAGTAATTATTATTTAACGAAGAAAGGATTTAATACAAAACAAGTAAAGTTTATGCTGATTTTTATCAAAATAATAAGATATAAATCTTAAATGATTGGAGTAACAATGATTACAATTGGTTATGATTAATTATAAGAATAATAGAATTAGATCCATGGAGATATAGGAAGTATCATTTAATTTTTATCTATTATTACAGAACGGCCAGTAACTAGGCAGAAAAGAGTCATTTATAAGTTCTGCACCTATTATAACAAAAAAATTTTCAGATGATTAATACGTCATGTATTTATACTGAAGAGTTAGCTGAGAATCATTTTAATACCTGAGGCCTGTATTAAATTATTTAATTTAAGTACTTACTTAAAGAAGCCATGGCCGAATGAGATTAAAGTCCTCGACCGGTTCATAATTAATCTATATTTTAGAGTAGATTAAAACTTACGTTAGATTTATCTTGTTTATGAAAAGATGTATCACGAACATTTTCTAATGTTTGATGACTGAGATCAGTGAGTTTTTGTAGACTGTTCACTCAAGAAATGAAACAATAACTATTCATTTATATTAGGTACAATCTCATAGAAGCATCTTTCTCAGTGAACTAACAGTGGATTCAATCGATCTGTGAGGTTCATTCGACAACAATTTCATTATAAATAACGGTAACTGATATGTTCACTTACCTGTGGGTAATATTCAGATGAAGAAAGTTCAGATCCACGACATATATATAAATATAAAATATAACATAATAAATATTGGAGCTTCTGGAAATATTGTCAACTTAAGTGAGTTCATGTTAAACTATTTACAGAGAAAACACAAGAAACTGCTGAATATTGAAGTATCTGACCATAGTCGTTGGTGAGAAAGCCTAAATCAATTGATGATTAATTTTAGATAGAGGTTATTAAAATTATCTGAGAAACTTTTTCTTTATAAAATACTTTCCAGTTTTAAGTATAATTCAAGAAGCATCTAGAACTTTTTCGATCATGTAAAAAGGTTTTGGGCAATTTTACAGTATATAATTATTAATATAACAAAAAAACCTAAGTAATTTTTAACAGCTTGCCGAGAAATTCAAGAAGAATCATCCTTTACAATAATTTATATAATTTTCATGTAAATTTAGATTTAAGATTAATTCAATATCCTTTATAATATTTTTCAGTTTCATTGATCTCATCATATATTATTATGTAATTTTAATATTAAGATTTGATATTCATAGAGTACCAAGTTTATCTATATTTACCTATCATTAAAATACGGAATTTATATTTTAGTGGGAGATTCATCCACTTTAACTTTTTTACTCACATTAATTTTCTTTATCTATACTTATAATTTCTCATTGTTGTTTATAGCTTTGAGCTTAGAATAGTTTGTAATTATATAAACTTATTCCGGTTAATTATTAATATCTTATTATACTATACCTTTCCTAATGAGAAATATAATAAATTACGTAACATTATGAGCAAAAATAGTGTAATTAAGGTTTACTTTAGTTGATCATATGGTAATAAAAACTAATATTTATTTACTGAGATAAGTAAATTCACAATACAACTTGAATACATTAACACACTGGAATAAGGGTATCAAATATTATTAGGGGAATTCCTTCACACATTATATGATAATTAATTCGAGTCAGATTAAAATATAAAACAATAACTTAATCAATACAAGAAATACTCCATTATTTATATATAATGATATAAAATATTATAACAACAATTGATTGTTCCATTATTGTCATTATTATATTCCCTCCTTAGTCATATCAAACTCTAACTGTTACTAATAATATATATATAATATATATTATATTAATATAATTATAATATATATATATATATATAATATATATATATATATATATATATAAAATATATATAATATAAATATAACCTATATACTATATATATTTATGTAAGTATGATTAACAGATAAATTATAGCCTAATACTATAAATATGATTATATATATCAAATATATATATATAATACTATAATTATTACTATAAGATCTATAAAGAGTATTATTTCACTCTAGTATATATATATCACACACTATATATTATTTAATATATAATAAAAGTTATGTTATATAATAATTTATTACTATATATTATAAACAAGTTCCAAATATCTATGAATTTACATAAATAATTAAATATATAGGTATTATATTATTATTAATTATATACCGAGAGTATTTATCATGAGAGAGTATTTGAGCAAATTAGTAATAAAATAATTATTTAAATTTTTAAATATTTTATGATGAAAAAGCGAAATTACATAAACGTATAGGAAATGAATGTTTTATACTAATTAAATCCGCCATAAAATCCATGATTATATATATCAAATATATAATATATATTATAATATTATATATATAATAATAATATATTTATAATATAATATATAATATATAATATAATTTAATATATATAATTATATATATATATATATATTATTATATATTATAGATATATTATATTATTATATATATTAATATTATATAATTAATATATATATAATATATATATATTAATTATTATCTATATATATATAAATAATAATTATAATATATATTATAATATATTAATATATTAAATGTATATATTAATATATATAATATATATATATATAATATATATATATATTAATATAATATATATATATTAATATATATAATATTATATCTATGACTTTTCACAACATTATTTCATATCTAATATATAAAATAAAAATAATAGATTACCACCTAGCTTAGAGATATTTAAGTGATACATGATATGTAACAATCAATTTTTAGCACTATTTTATTACTTGTGATTTACAAATTAATAAGGTAATCTAGTACGGAGTGTATTATAAAAGTAAACTTAATGAGAGAGCACACACACAAAAAAAGTAGGTTTATAGGGTAGTTTAAGGAAATTATTTAAGATATAGTCGAGGGTATGTTTTACCAAGATACTTTACCAGTCATGTAAGATTGAACATTAGCTGTTAAGACTGAGGTCAGAGAGAGTACATTATAATAGAAATAAATAGTGAGAAACTTAGTGGTAGAAAGGTGGTGTCGCAAGAACCATTCACTTAAAGCAAGTGAGGAGGTTGTGATTTGAAGAGCGTTCAAAGAAAGAGCAGGTGTCCGTTATATATTTAAACGATGAAATAATGTAAGAGAGTTGATGACGCAACAATTCAACGTTGAATATAGAAACAGAAAAAGCCACTAGACTTTACATTATTACAACATTTATAAAAATGAGGAACAAGTGAGTGAGTGTAAAACAATATCGCAGATTTGAGTATGAAGGCATTAATACTTTACTATAATCACAGGTGAACAATAATATTAAACGGAACCCTATGTAAAATATATCTAAAACTAGAGAGGTGGCGTGAAGTTTAATTTAATTCCAATTAAAATGTGGCTCAGAACACTAAAACACTTTTAAAGAAGCTTGTTTAAATAAGTGAAGTATTATATATGAAAATCCTTCCAATAATAAATACCAAAATTTGAAGTAAAAAAAAATAAAACATTATTTATTACCAAAAGAAATTACTTGAGATAGACAGATGAGCGAATAAAAGCAGTTACGGCAGATTAACAAAGATTATTAGAGATGTTTATCTCAATAAACCAGTAACAGAGGAGGTTGGGATGGAAAGATGGAGGAGCTTCTTGCATATTATGTAGAATTATTAAATTAGATTAATTTAAAATAACCAATTAAACCTATTGGTTCTACCAATTATGCCTATTATATATAAATACTTAAAGATTAGTTATAGAAGTTATTTCGAGAAAGAATCAGTATACTTAAGTTATGTATAACCAAGGGCGGCCCTTCTGAGCGATGAAGCTAATTATGTTTTTGATATTTTAGAAATAAGGTATAGCGTTCTTAATCATTAAAAATTAATAGTAAGTGAGGATGTATAATTAGATAGGGTTGAATCTTCGACATTTTGAGTAGATGTGTGATGAAAATTAAAGAGAGGTCTTTTTTTGAATATAAAGTAGAAGAGTATAGGATAAATAATAACAGCCTTTAAATTATAGAGACAATGCTAATAATAACTATATTATAGTAATATTTTTTTAAATTAATTAGGATAGAGCGTGGCATTCACGATGTGTTGTTATACAAATAATTTATAAATCTTATGAAAAAGAAAATTGAGGTAAGAATAGATCACGAAGTAGACATTAAAAGCATTATAGATTATTAGCAGTAATAATTACATATAGATATGTTAAAAATTGAGATGTTTTTTAAACCTTAGATATTGCTCAGAGGGAGATTTCAGTAGATATAACAATAATATAGAAAACGAGGGGATTTGCATAGATATATATAGTTCAAGAGATTTGTATAGAATTAGAGATCTCAAGAAGATTTTCTGAGTTGATAAGATTATTGATATAGTTTCCTTCTTATTTTATTGTACACAAGGAGCCACCTTTCACAGCAAGATAAAAAGGCCAAGTTAAGAAAAGACATGAAGGCGAGAATAATTTAAGCAGGCAAAGTAGGCATAGAACATTGAAAGTTTCACACAAGTTTTATGAGAACTATAGGATGGAATAAACCATAACCAGAACCAGTAGTAAGCTTCTTAGTGTCAGTTTCTACTGTAAAAAGATAACAGTAAAATAAACATCCTTTTTAGAGATTTAAGTTAACATTATTAGCATAAATAATTATAATGTTGGAGAAATTAGGATTTTAGGAGAAAAGATAGAGAAATCACTGGGAATCGTCATATGGTGGAATTAGATTTAAGGAAAGGTTGAGAGCATAAAGAGAGTAATTGAAGGCTTTAAGTTAGGAAGGTTAAAAATTCACGTTGTTTCAATTATGACTAATCTATATATAATTAGACGGTAAAAGTTCTATTCATGGAAGAATCATATTAGAGAAAGTACTGATTAATACTCAGATAAGTCCATAACCCACTTTAGCAGAACCTAAAGGTAGCAACAAAATACGTATTTCACTCAGCCGTTAATAACGGGTAGGTATCTTTTAATCTTGAGCGGACTAGGGACTTGAAGTAAGATATTTTAATTAAATTAGTATTATTAGTAACAGAAAACAGAGATATAATTTGTAGAATGTATGATTTCGGAGGGACCCAGAGGAAGAAAGAATTTTAACAGAACAAGGATAAGAATTAGAGATTAAAGGATAAAGGTACACTATAAGAAATGTGGGAATTATATTCATTATCAAGGCGTATATCTGATAAGATACGAGTAGGTAAAGAACTGCACTAACGCTCAAGGTATATTCTGGATAGAAAAAGCCCTAGCAAAATGAATTCAATAAAATTTATCTTGAGAATTAGAGGAATAAATTGACTTAGAGTTGGCCGAGTTTGAGAGAAATCGATTTTATTTGAAATAAACCTTAAGATAATGATTGAAATTAGGTCTAGTTTAGAAAATAAGTGAAGAAAGAGGAGAGAAATGTGATTCTAATTTAAAATTATGACAGGTATATAATATTGAGAGCTATTTAGTATATTTACGAATTAATTACGGTAAAAAATTCAAAATCAAAAAGAAAGGAAAGAAGATCAAAAACGATTTGCATACTAACATAAAATATAATATATATTAATATAAATATGGCATACTATATAATATACATGAGCCTATTATGTCTGTAAAAAATTAAGGTGAGATTAAGAATATAATAAGTAGTGAAGTCAACTAGAGTTAGTTAAGCTTGAAAGTCGGAAACGCTTAAAAAATACTAAATTAATCTGTATTAGGAATAACAGATGATAGAAGTTTAGATTGAGAAGAGTAGTTATTTAATAACAGGTAGATGTTACATAAATATATAATTAATAATGAATAATTAATAGATTTTAAAACCGAGAAGAAGGTTGCAAAAATAATTTATGAAGAACAGGGAACGATACCAGATTTAAACATCAAAATAGGTATTAAACTATATAATTTATATTACCGGCAATTCATAGTGAAGGTCAACGCATATATATATAATATATATTACAAAACTTACCATCTAAACCAGTAAATGGATCATGTTCAATATGGACATTTATATTGGAGATTTTAGTATAGTATTTATAAGTAAATTAGAGAAGAAGAAAAGATTATTATAGAGGAAGATAGATGTGAGGAGGAAGAGAGGAAGACAGATGAGGCACAGAGCGACACGAAGTAAGGAGAGAAAGATGGAAGTGTAGGACAGGTAGAGCACAAGACTGAAGAGGGACACGGAGAGGAGGAGAGAGAGAGAGAGAGTGGAGGACGTGAGAACGAGAGATCAAGAAAGGTCACGAGAAGAGAGAGAGAGAGAAAGAGAGAGAGAAAGAGAGGGAAGAAGAAGAGGAGAGAGAGAGAGAGAGAGAGAGAAGAGCGAGAGAGAGCAGAAAGAGATGAGAGTAGAAGATATGAGAGTAGTAAATATTATATATTATAATTTAATTTATTATTATAAGTAATAGGTAATAAGATGTAATTTAGAAAAGACTTACGTAATTTGTATATTAAAATTATATTATGGTGTGAGTGAATAAGTAGGATTATGTAATATATGCTTATACTTAAATTAATTTATATTATTATTACGCGATATTACTGAGTTAAGATAGAATATGGAAATATATTAGAGTAATATACCATAACAATATTATATAAGGGAAGAATTACAATTTAAGGGTACTTATAATAATATATATTATATAATATTATATATATATATATAATTATATATATAATATATATATATTATAGGAGTATGCTATTAATGGAGGATATTGATACTTATTTTAATATAGCGAAGAATCACAATAAAATATATATAATATATATATAGTGATCAATATATTGGTGGGTAATCTCAATCGCTGTAAGGAGCGCCTAAGCCTTCTCCCTTCTCGATTATATATATAATTAAATATAATATATTATATAATTTATTAATGATTAATATATATATATTATAATATATATATATATAGATATATATATATATATATTAAATATTATATTTATATATAAATTCTTTAATAATTGAAAGGAGAGGAGAAAACGAGTATTTGTTAATGCAGACATTTGACACAGTATCAGATAAATTTATATATGTTACTTATATGTTACTTGAAAAATGATTTTACCTTGAGCAGCAGCAGGAGCAAAGTTTAGAAACACTACCGTTAAAATTCCAAAAGAAGAATTGAGCAAGGTAAAGTTATACATTTTTATACAAAATTTCATAAACTATATTTAAGATTCCTTTATTAGATAATTATATATTATATATATATAAAGTGAATTTATTATAATATTAAATACTTTTATAATAAATTTTCCTATTTATATTTAAATATTTTTTCTTATTTCACAATTATTGTTTTGTTCATTTGGTATTAAATAAAATTCAATAACTTAACAAATAAATAATTAATAAAATAAAAAATAATATTACTTAACATAAAAAATAATTTATAAAATTTTTTAGAAATTTTTGGGAAAAGTATAGTACTTTAATGAGTAAACATGAACATCATATTTTAATATGATATCGGTGCGGTGCGTAGTGAGTGCGCAATATATTATATTGGACTATGCGGTGTCAGTGAGCGACTGGTAGGCTGACTCTCGTGCGTTAATATATAGTGACGGAGTATGACGCAACTGCAAAAGATAGCCGGTGCGGAGTGTTAGTGCGTTGAGTGCACGAGTATGAGATGATGGGTGGTGGCTTGGATGCGGTGCTGGTGCACGACCTATCCCGGATGCGGAGAGCGAGGTTGTGGTAGCGCAATAAAATCCGGTTAGCTCGCCCAACACTAAGTGTTATCGAAATATGTAGTTATCTGAGTACACGATAGAGTTTGGAGAGTAATATTTGTGTGATGTGTATTTGAGTAAGTTGTATGTGTTATTGATGTGTGGATGTGTAAATGTTTAAGTGTTAATGTGGTTAGTGTTAGTGATAGAGATTTGTAATCTAGAAAATGGATGTATCTAATATGTAAAATTTACCACTGTTTTGAGTTCTGATTATGTAAAGTGTATATAATTAGTGGAGTTATATTTATATTGAATTTTAATTATTTATAGCAATAAATAAGATCCTCCTCCGCACATTTATACCACACTTTATTGGTAATGAAAGTATATCGCTATAGCCAGTTTTGGTTCGGATTATATTTAATTGTTAAGAATAATTGTACAAAAATATTAGGAGAAAAATTTCACTATTTATAATACTTGGAGGAAGCAACAAATTTTTTTTTAACATTGAAATTTTATAAAATTTTAAATTTTAATTTGATATTTAATTTTGATATTTTTATTAATTAAAAAATATTTTTTATAATATATTAATAAATTTAAGAAAAAAAAATTAATTTTCTGAGAAACATCAGCATCCGAAAGTTATAGAACAGATTAAGTTGGACATAATGTAAGTTAAGAGTCAAGATTATGGTCCTATTATAGAAGTTCAAACTTACTATCAGTGAGCGCCATTATTAATCAAAAGTCACTGCACTTAAGTTTGCATCCGAGATCTATAGCCGAGATTAAACAGATATAGTTGAAATAATTAATTATCAAGTATATAGTAGTTAGAGTAGTAGATAGTAAGTTCACATATTTACATAGAGTTTAAAACTTATTAAAACCAATGATATTAATATTCAATACCAGGTTTAATCACATTTTAGCAGCGCGTCACTATATAAGTAATGATATAAGGCCTAAGACAGCGATTTATTTAATTATATAGGGATTACTATATTAATTATTACATTATTATTAATTATAATCACCTTTAGCTAAGTAATAAACTATTTAAAATAATTTAGATATTAGAAAATATATATATAGGTAGGAAAAGAACACTTTGTACCTTAAATATATATATATTAACTCACTACCGCCCATGATAATAATAATATCAATATTATAAATAAATACATAACGACGACGAGTTTCTAGGATTCTGATATAATATAATAGAACTACAACAAACATTTTGCAGGTCATATAACTTAAGCTCTTAAATCCGGTTAGAACACGTTAACAGTAGTCGCATATGGCAAAAGTTTAAATCAGGTCAATCATTACGGGTTACGTTAATCTAATAATACCTAGCTATTATAATTAAATCGGTATTTAAGCGATACTATAGGATATAAGAATTATTAATTATATCATCCATCAATTTAAAATGATAAGTCTACTCCCTCCTTGAATAGGGCTGTGCCCGTGAGGTGTGAACTTATAATAAAAAATAACATTCCCAAAATCAACATACTCGGCAAAAGTTTAAACTGTCTCCTTAATAAAATATTAAGGTTTAGTCCATAGAAAAAATCAAAGTAAATAATAAAAGAACTTATCTTAATATAAAGTATAATAATAAAAATTAAGTTTTAACATTATAAAAAATTAAAATTATAAAAAATATTTAATAGAACACAGTAAAATATAAAATAATACATTATGATAAACATAGTTATTAAATAATACCATAATGAATATTAACATTAAACACATTATTTATTAAAATTAAAATATAAATATATAATTATATAATATAAATTAAATAATGTAAACCGCAAATGTCTGTTACCACCTGAAAAAATAAATCTATTCTATAACCTCATTACACTCATAAAAAAAGATATGATATTTACAAATATATATATAATATACCCTTAGGAATAATGTTAGAAATTTCTCCACTTACTAGGAAATTTAGGGTCTTTATTTTTATCACGAAACTACTTATCATTAAGGGTCACACATGACATAGCTATAGGACCCATTTAATTTGGCTCGGACCATAATCTCTGAGATATATAGCTTATGTTACATTAATTTAGAGAGAGCGAAGAATCCATTTTAGAACAACTGTATAGTAAAAATTATTTTTTTTTTTGATTTTAAATGATCAAGGCAAACCTAACATGAGACAAGAATTGTACTTATTTAGTTTTTTTATTATTTATTTTCGGTTACTTTTTTTTGTGCGAGAGCTTGCAGTCTAAAGACCTAATTGTGAAGTCCTTACTATTTACCTTTGTCTATTGTGGAACGACTTTTACTCACTCTTAGGATACAGATTGTTTTCAAGCTAGATTTCTCCATTCTTCTTTCACCATTATAACACGATAATCGAACAAATCACTTTTTAAATATCTAATTTAATATATATAAAAGATCTTAGTAATGAGTTGGTAGTAATATTTTAGACAGATTTTGAGCATTTTGGGTTATTGAATTTACCTATATACTTTTATTATTATTAATAAAGGATAGAAAAAAATTAAAAGTGAAAGAATTTTATATTACTTAAAAATGATTTTAGTTTTATCTTTCGATTGTCATGTAAAAAAAATTGAAATGCGTTAAGAACTTTTTTTTAATTATCTTTTATAATGATATTATTACTTTACGATTTTTAAAATAAATTGGATAGTTGCAATAAATTTAGGTTTGGAATAAAGGATTTGACGTATAGGAATTAGATAGAATAGATAGAGTAGAATTTTCAAATTCTTTCGGTGATTATGTAGAGGGTTATTTACATGACAAGAATTTATATATTAGATAGGATATAGGAATTTAGGGATAACGCGGATGAGGACATTGAGATTAAATGGAAATACGATGAGAGAGGATACGAGGTAGAAGATAGATAGATAGTGATTAAAGAGGATTTTTATATTAGATAGATAGATAGGCAGATAGATAGATAAAAATAGACTAAGGGATAACAGATTACATAGGGATTACGGCATAGGAATTCACTGATCTATCTCTCACTATCGATAAATGAATAGATACCTCGATACGCAGGCAGTATAAGAAAATACAATAGATATGATAGATAGATAGATTGAAACCAAAGAGTAGATAGATAGATAGATATCGATATCGTACTCAGGATAGATAATAGGATAAGGAATACGATAGATATCATCTCGTATACTCCAATAGAGTACATATCTAGTCATTAGAACTATCTCTACACATCATAGAAATGCCTCTCCGAACTAATCAATTAGATCTTATGCGAGTGGCGTGGCAAGACATCGACTATCTATCCATATTCATATATAATATAGTAAACTTATATATATATATTAATCTATATTAATATATATATATATATATATTAATAATAATATATAATATATATATATAACTAATATATATATATATATATAATATATATATATTATTATATTATATATTATAATAATATATATTATATTAATATATATATAATATAATATATAATATATTAATATATCTATCTACTATCTATCTATCTATATATAATATAATATATGTATATTAATATTAATATT
>JABUQX010130831.1:32500-34144 GCA_015478945.1 Trachelipus rathkii
CAATCATATTTATTCGCATTTATAATACATAATATATAGATGCATACAAATAGGTAAATACCATAAAATTATTATTTTCTGTAAAACAATCATGAGCATTATATGTACATTTATATTTATTAGTCTATAGATATATATATGATGCTCAATAATCAATATTATCACTTACCAATAAATGAATTATAAGGGAAGAGAATTTGGGTGGTAACAGAGCCGATGATATTGACACAAGGCGTCAACATTAAATATCATAAATCGTAGTGGAAAATCATCACTAAATAAAGTATAAAAGTTTTAAGCACTGAGTTAACTGCTACCTATTTTAAAATAAAATAAAATGAATATAAAATAAATTTATATTAACAATATCACGACACACAAAAACATCCGCCGATCACTGAAGTCAGTTACAATTGACTCAGTTTCTAGGGCGTGAGATGAAATACGAATTAGATTGACTTGAGGCAAAGTCACGGGAGTAGTGACTTTGATATAAGCTCCCTTCTTTACATTGAAATTTATGGAAAACTTATTAATTAAAATTAATTTTAATTAATTTTGTAGGTCAATCTAATATACACTAACGATTTCATCTTCCAATACTCTAAATTTAATCAGAGATTTGAAGATAAAATTTGCAAAGATGATAGTAAGAGAATTGAAAGTGTATGCAGTTAGTTGTAAGGTATTCAGTCAGTCGATCAGTAATTGTTATCGTTAAAGGGAAGTATAATATAGTTAGTATTTTAATAAAAGAAAGAATGCATTAATTATGATTTAAATTTATTAAAGCATATATTGTTTATTATGAATTAATATAAAGAATTTTCCAAGGTACATAACTTAATAAAAACAAAAACGGTCAGCTAATGGTAGCTTTGGTGGCTTTTAATACGATTAAAGCGTAACATATAAAGCAGATACATAACTCTATAGTGATTAAATCATGCAGTTCATAACATATATTTTTGTTTTCTATTTTCTCAAAATTTTTCTATTTTTATTTTCTTTTTCTGGTATAAGATAACATGGAACATGTTAAAATTATAATATAAGGTAACATATAAACGTATAAACGATTACAACCTATTGGACAATTACTACTAGTACATAAATGGTACAGACAAGAACTCACAACGTAAGTATCTTAAAATTAACAATGACCTAGTAGGACGGACAATAGTACTCACGGTACTGACTCGATAAACATTTACCTATTAGGACGGACAATAAAACTTACAGTACGTAAGTAAGTTGCAAGCAACAGAAACTCACAAGTACACAAGTGTAATTGATAACATGTAAGACATAAACAATCCATACATCTAACCTTCATATTGTTAAACACACCTATTTTTAATTCATCTTTAATCATTGGCATACCTCCTCTTCACTGCTTTCCTTCCTAACAACCAAGGTATATCCCTTTTACCACATCTGTTAGCAAAAAAAAATTTCTATTTCCCACATAACAGTATTTTCAATTGTAAATTCATTAATATGGAACACGGTAAAGATTTTTTATGTTCCTGGTTTTTATTATTATATTATATAGTATTTTAGTTAATTTATTTGTATTTCTAATTGGGATCTATAAAAATAGAATTTTCAATAGAAATATAGATTATTTTGTAAATTATTTTC
>JABUQX010130832.1:22500-30000 GCA_015478945.1 Trachelipus rathkii
TCTGTAATACTTCTTTTATTTTATGCAATTGTTTTTTGATGTACTTTCTGCAGCTAAATATCAACTGGTACGCCTTCCGTGATTGATTTAGCAGCTTTGGCAGCCGCCAAATGCTATCGACATACTAAGAGTTCAAGCAGGGAATACTGTCAGAAGAAGCTAGCTTTATAAAAGTACACTGCTAGTTGACTTCAAGTCAATATGAAAACGAAACAAAATAAAACTCTTTAGAAAAAATATTTATAATAGGTTAGTAATAGTAGTATAGGGAGGGAAACCGACCACCGACTTGTGAGGTGATTCGTCGATTCATCGGTACCTCGCAAGTCGTCTGTCAGTATAGTCATATATTTTTTTAATACTCACGTACTTTCATGGGTGTTTTTTAGTGCTTTTTTTTATTTTTTTTTCGCGGATTTCCCCCCCCCCCCTTAAGGGGGGGGGGCGTTTCGGAGTTCACCAACGCGTTTTCGCTTAACCGCAAGGCCCTGCCGAACCACGCCGAACCGCGCAGCACCGCACCGCACCGCACTGCACCACGCTGGATAGTTTTTTTTTTCGCTGTTTCGCATCCTCGTTTTTCTATTACTCATCTACCTTCATGGTCCTTTTTAATCCGAAATATTTCCGTTTATTTCACGTAGGATCATGAATGTATTTTAATATCCACGAATGCATCCATAGACACATACACTCACCCTTATGCACACACACACACACTCACACACACCCTCATCATCCCAGTCCATCCCTCCTACCCTGTTCTATTCACCGTATCTCTATACCCATTCCATTCACCGTGACTGCTTTATCTGTCTGTGCTCTCCAAGGAGGTCTTCCCAATCCCCTATACCATAGATTTCATTGAACCTATGAACTTAGCAGTATATTTTCCAATTCGCCTTTCAGCTTCTCACGAAATTGCTATTCGTTTTTCACCTCTTGGCATATAAACTATATATATATATATATATATATATATATATATATATATATAGCGTATATATATATATATATATATATATATATATATATATATATATATATATATTTTTCTTGTGCTCTTCTGGAAGGTTTCACAGGTATCCTGAACCCCTTGGGCCCTCTTTAAGGAATGGTCACCACATGTCATTTTATACTACTTAGCCATTGTATATGCACAGACGTTTGCGCATACATGTATATGTATCATGCGCATAACATCTTCTATCTTCTAATGCGAATCATCCCACCCGCAAGGAATAACATTAAATTGCGGGAATTTAAAAAAGTGACCTATAACAGTCACTAACCGAACTGCAACGCGACCCCTAACCACTCAGGCAAATGTATTGAACTTAACAGATTGGGCTCCGTCTGAATGCCCTTCAATATCTAAAGAATTGTTACTTATATATAAATCATTTTTATGCATAGCAAAAATTTGGAATCAGCTATTTCCATACTTTTACCAAATTAAATCTGGAAATTTTATATCAATTTGCATTTTATATATATATATAAAATATATATATATATATATATATATATATATATATATATATAATACTATATATATATATATATATATAGTATATAATAAATATATATATATATATATATATATATATATATATATATATATATATATATACAACGAGAGAGAGAGAGAGAGAGTAAATCCGCTATCATCCATACACAACACACAATGCACACACACATACATACATATCACATACTACACACACACCATACAACCACACACACACATATCCCGTTTACGATATCTTATATACACAGCACGCACACACCCGCTAGGCTACTTAAACACACATACACACCAAGAGACACTTAACACTCAACAAACCTACACCTACACATTATAACCACACATACACCGCACTCTAGATCAATACACCCTAGCTCACACCTACACCCACGCCTACACACACTATGACACTTATGCCCACACACTTACGCACGCACGCTAGGTATTTATACATACCACACACACACCCACAAGGCTTTTTATAGCACACAACACATACACGCCAACGCCATAGGCAACTTACGCTGCACACCTACACCTACACACATCACAAACACACTACCTAGACACATGCACGCTATCCTATACACACCACACACACCACATCTACCTCACCACAACGCCAATAGATAATACAACCACCGGCTAGATACATGCACCCGCCGTAGCTCACACCTATACCTATACCTACACACACACACACAAACAACACACACACACACACATCCACACATAACGTATTACTTATATTATTATATATATATATATATATAATATATATATATATATAATATATATATATATATATTATATAATATATATATTATATATTATATATATATATACATACATAGACACACATACTACACTTTTTACTTAAAAAAAATGAGTCATGGATCAAGGAACGGTATCCAGAGGAGCGTTTTTGGTAAAGCCCCATCAGAGACTAATTCACAATTGATGAGTCGAGTACTGAGGTCGTGTAGTTACACTCTAAAACCAGGAAAAGCTGATCAATAACATTAAAAATTAGAAATCTATTTAAGAAGTTATACAATATAAATATTTACTGCGCTAACTCACATGTTTTAACTGCTTTAACTCATATATTTATTAACATTTACATACCTTAAAGCAGTAAATCAGTAAATCAATAGAGATGTTACCTAAGGGATTAGTATGCTTTTGTTTTAACTGCTTTACTGCTTTAACTCACTGCTTTACTGCTTTAACTCTCTGCTTTACTGCTTTATATATATAACTTACTGCTTTAACTCTCTGCTTTACTGCTTTAACTCATGTTTTACTGCTTTAACTCATATGTTTTACTGCTTTAACTCATATATTTATTAACATTAAACATACCTTTAAAGGCAGTAAATCAGAAATCAATTAGAGATGTTACATAGCCCAAGGGGATTAGTATGCTTTTGTTTTACTGTTACTGCCCTTAACTTATTTTTACTGCTTTTAAACTCCCATATGTTAGTTACTGCTTTTTAAGCTCATATAATTTATTAACACTTACAATACCTTTAAAGCAGTTAAATCAGTAAATCATAGAGGTGTGGACCTAACCCAAGGGGGGATTTAGTATGCTTTTGTTTTACTGCTTTACTGCTTTAACTCAATGTTTTACTGTTTAAACTCATGTTTTACTGCTTTAACTCCATGTTTTTATGGCTTTAACTCATATGTTTAACTGCTTTAACTCATATATTTATTTACAAAATTATGTTTTTTATTTTGTTTTAATCTTTTTTATTTATTTAAATTAATTATTTTTATTTATTTTTTTATTATTATTTTATTATTTTTAATTATTTTTATTATTATTATTTTTATTTTTTAATTATTATAGCTAATTGTTATTTACTTCATGCCTATTGTTGATTATTATTAGAACACACACAATACACATTTACTCAATCCACACACACAACACACACACACACAACACACACACACTTATACACACATTCACTATGACACTTATACACACATTCACTATGACACTTACATTTACCCATAGAACTTACATTTTACCTTATCCCACGCGGTCACACACACACCACACACTTACACTTAAATACACACATTCACTATGGCACTTATACACACATTCACTATGGCACTTACATTTAACCCTAGACAGCTTTACATTTACACTTACACTCACACACAGATTTACTTACACTCACACAGATTTACTTACACTCACACAGATTTACTTACACTCACACACAGATTTACTTACACACACAGATTTACTTACACACACAGATTTACTTACACTCACACACAGATTTACTTACACACACACACACAGATTTACTTACACACACAGACACACACACACACACACACACCCACACACGCACGCACACTCACTTACACATATATCGCATATAATTTATTAAAAACCTTTTATGTTTTAATTAAACACGTACATTTCTATTACTCAAAAGTAAATATAAACTAAAAATTATTTCAAAGTTTCTTAAAACTTCTATAATAAATCAATCATTATCTTTGAACAAAGAATTTATTATTAACTGTTAATACTTTTGTTTATAAATTTTATAACTATCAAGTTTTAAAATAACTTTTACTAAAATTTTATGAAATTTTATTAAAAACATATATTTTACGTACCTTAAAGAAATAAATCAGTAAATCAGTAGGTCAGCCCCTAGCTAGCACCCCTCTAAACCAAGCTATGCCACGTTTTGTTCTACTGACTTACTGCTTTACATCATCTTTAGCCTTGTAATAAGTATAAATATAACAAAATAAGTTCTTCTCTGCTAACATAACATGTATTTTATTAAAATCTTTCTAAGTTCTTATTTAAAAATAACAATTATTCACTTACATTTACATTATTCGCTCGATGTCAACTAAAAATATTTCAAAGTTTTTTAAATAATTAGGATTTTTTTTATTATTATTATTATTATTATTATTATTATTATTATTATTATTATTATTATTATTATTATTATTATTATTATTATTATTATTATTATCTCTGTACAGCTTTGACAATCCATCACGAGAAAACACAACAACGCCGCACTCCTTACAGATACGAAATTGACCTTTCTCTGTAAAATGTGTTGAAAATAACTACTTTAGGCCTAAATTTAGGATAATCCTTTTTTGTAGCCCGGGGCGATTTAAGCCTAAATTCCAGGTCAAAATATATTTCAAACTGACCTTTTTCTGTAAAATGTGGTGCAATAACTACGTCAGGTCTAAATTTAGGCCTAAATTTAGGAAAGCCTTTTTGTATCCCATGCTGATTTAAGCCTAATACCAGGTCAAAAGGTATCCAGTATATCGAAGATAATTGTTATTATTATTATTTTTTATAAATATATTTTCAAACTGAAACATGCTGGATCGTAAGATCCTTTAAGCAGGTAAGAAGGAATTGCTTTCCTTTCTTGTGATTGGTCGGAGTAATCCTTATCTCTATTTGACCTCGTATGTGATTGGTCGAGAATTATTTTATCGTCTTTTGAAAATTAACTTTGTTCTTTAAACTTGTATTTGAGCAGGTGTGTTTTATTATCTTTTAGAACCCAACTATTTTAAAATCATAGTCATTTTAGCTGTTATGCGGTGCACGCAAGTTATCTGATTTGTATTAAAAGTGTTTTATTTTTACTAAGTGTATATCATATTTATAATAATACTTACTACATTGAGGAATATAATTATTAATTTCACTAGAATAGATAATAATTATTTCACTAGATTTTATAGTAGATAACGTGAAGCAAAACGCAAGAGCTCCCGCAAGCGCGACCCGGTGCGGAACCGACAGCCATGAACCCGCGTGCGTAATAATTACTACGCGGTCGCGAAAATATGGAGCGTTGTATTTCAAAGTGGTAGGGCATACATCCTAGAGGTTGATATATCTTTTGGACACCGTCCCATTCAGTATGTATAATATTAGTTTGTGTACTGTATCAAGGCATATTTACGAACCTTATAACATGTGTTCAATCGCATTAGTTTATTTAAAGTCATGGTATATCAGTGTTTATTACCAAACGGCAAGGGAGAATATTCTCGATTGGGTTGCCCGAATGCATAACAACATCTGATATAGAAGCAGGTATGAACTTACATACTTCGATGTAATTTTGAAGTATAATGATATGATACCAATACTGGAAATCCATAAAGAGAAATTACGGTTTGTACAATGAGGGGAAGTTTATATGCATGTACACACATTGTGTATTTAATTAATTAATATAGTAATTATGTAATAATATTTTAGATTAAACAACTTTTTTTCATAACTTATACATAGAGAAGATTAAAACCGTAAAGACATACCTTGAAAAGGGAGGGAATGGGACAACTTCTATACATTAACTCTACGTCGTATATAGGTGTAACTTTAAGGCATATAAAACTTGTTTTACATTCCTTAAAGTAATAAGATCTTAAAGGCATACCACAAAGAGGAACATGGCCTACGTCACATCCAGACTATTTGTTCTATTTCCCTCAAGGAATTATAACTTTAGGATAAATAAAACAAACTGCTTTTCTACAAAACAAAATGTTCTTTCAAAAACTAAATGTTTTTCAAGAACTTTACCAGTGAAATGGTAATTTCTATAAATAAATTAAAAAATGTTCAAGTAAGAAATAAAATGAACGATTCATAATATAGGAAATCGGTATATTTGAAAATACAAAAAGGATGTAATGAAAGTTTACAACGGCGTATCATAAAGAAAATATTTTCGCGACCGCGTAGTAATATTATGCCGGCGGGTTCATGCGTCGGTTCCGCACCGGGTCGCGCTTGCGGGAGCTCTTGCGTTTTGCTTCACGTGATCTACTTAAAATCTAGTGAATTAATTATTATCTATTCTAGTGAAATTAATAATTATTCCTCAATGTAAGTATTTATTATAAATATGATATACACTTAGTAAAAATAAAACATTTTTAATACAAATCAGATAACTTGTGCACCGTTTAACAGCTAAAATGACTATGATTTTAAAAAATAAGTTGGGGTCTAAAAGATAATAAAACACACCTGCTCTACAAGTTTAAAGAACAAAGTTATTTTTCAAAAGACGATAAAATAATTCCCGAGCAATCACATACGAGGTCATATAGAGGTAAGGATTAGTCCGATCAATCACAAGTAAGGAAAACATTTCCTTCTTTACCTGCTTAAAGGATCTTCCGATCCAGCATGTTTCAGTTTGGAATATATTTATAAAATAATAATAAACAATGATTCTTGTCTATACTGGAATTACCTTTTGACCTGGTATTAGGCTTAAATCAGCTTATCCTAAATTTAGGCCTAAATTTAGACCTGACGTAGTTATTGCACCACATTTTACAGAAAAAGGTCAGTTTGAAAAAATATTTTTTGACCTGGAATTAGGCCTAAATCGCCCCGGGCTACAAAAAGGGATTATCCTAACAATTTAGGCCTAAAGTAAGGTTTATTCAACACATTTTTTACAGAGAGAGGTCAGTTTTGTATCTGTAAGGGAGTGCGGGTTTTTGTGTTTTCTCGTGATGGATTGTCAATGTACATAGATAATAATAATAATAATAATAATAATAATAATAATAATAATATAAAAAAATCCGAATTATTTAAAAAACTTTGAAATTATTTTTTGTTGACATCGAGCGAGTAATGTAAATGTAAGTAAATAATTGTTATTTTAAATAAGAAATTAGAAAGATTTTAATAAAATACATGTTAATGTTAGCAGAGAAGAACTTATTTTGTTATATTTATACTTATTACAAGGCTAAAGAATGAATGTAAAGCAGTAAGTCAGTAGAACAAAACGTGGCATAGCTTTGTGTAGAGGGGTGCTAGGGGCTGACCTTCCTGATTTACTGATTTATTGCTTTAGGGTACAGGTAAAATATATGTTTTTAATAAAATTTCATAAAATTTTAGTAAA
>JABUQX010130833.1:0-18076 GCA_015478945.1 Trachelipus rathkii
TTCTCTCTCTCTCTCTCTCTCTCTCTCTCTCTCTCTCTCTCTCTCTCTCTCTCTCTCTCTCTCTCTCTCTCTTCTCTCTCTCTCTCTCTCATCACGTTTTCAGGAGTGAAAATAAAACACAAGAATTCAAATATATTATATATTTTGTTGTGCTGAATTCAAAAATCGTATTTTTTTTGTGTGTCAAGTCCAGTTTTGACACTATTCATATGTAAACATGGAAAAAAAATTGCAAAGAAATATAATTTTCCCGTGAACGAAGACAAAACGGTTGGATATACAAACAGATAATCTAAGTAGAATGTATTTGTCTTGCCCAAGAATATATGGTGTGAAAATTTCATATTGATAGGGCAAATAATGAAAAAGATATAGCGGTTTTTCATGTATGAAATGGTCAAAAAAATGTTTTGCATTAGATTAGTCTTCAAATGAATGGCGGCAAAACTGGATCTTGTAAAGGAAAACCAATATAATTTTTGAATTCAGCGCCAAAAACTACATAAGAAAGAAGATTTATATACAAGCCAATAAAAATTTTGTTCCTTACTATAATAATAATAATAATATTAATAATAATAATAATAAAATTAATAATACTTATGTAGGTTTTTGCGCTGAATCCAAAAAGGTCCAGTTTTGCCGCCATTCACTTGAAAATTAAAAAAAATCCAATACAATTTTTGAATTTTGCATGAAAAATATTTTAGAAACAGATATTCTTTGTTTTGAGACAAATTCATTTTTGAGCAGTATAATTATTATATCAATGGAGAGATTCTAACCAGTCAAACTCAAAATATGTTCAAAAAATTTCCCATTTCGTTGTATTTGATATTGATAACTGGTTTGTGTTTTTAGAGCGACTTAGACAGTCTCAGATCAAAAATATTTCCCTCTCGGTGTAATATGCCAAAATTGGAAATGTCGAGATTGAGTCTGAGGGTTCCGTGTTCGTTTTTTAAATGTTCCAAGACCTTACTAGGTTTGTATCTATGTTCTGAGACACGAAGTTTGAAAGAATTGGTAGTATACCCGATGTAAGAGGCATTACAGCCATTTTTATAACGGTGAAATTGGTATACTACATGACTCAAATTCTCCTTAGCCGCATCAGTTCTTTCGGAAAATACAGAAGAAAGTTGAATGACATATATAGTAAGATCTAAGTTTTATTCCTTTAGAGTTAGATTTGAACATGACATGATATTATATTATTTTTGATATGAGGCTGGCTGAGTCGCTCTTAATCAAAATGAACAAACCAGTTATTAACCTCAATGAAATGTGAATTTTTTTGAACATCTTTTGATCTTGACTGGTTGAATATCTTTGATATAATTATTATATTTTAGGATTTTACATTTAACGATAGTTATTAGTATTCGAATTTGTTACTTCCCATATTAATATTTAAATAAGATTTATTTTGTTTTATCAATTGTCAATTTAGTCCAGAACTCGTCTCTGATAATGCCTGAAGTCGCAGGCAAAATATTAGATTAAAAGATCAAAAGCTATTGTTCTATACTATTTTAGAACAGTCCTTAAGAAAATCAATCCTGAAGTGATTGATACCTTTAGGAAATTGGAAAAGGCTTGCAAAGCTCATATTATTATTATTATTATTATTATTATTATTATTATTATTATTATTATTATTATTATTATTATTATTATTATTATTATTATTATTATTATTATTATTATTATTATTATTATTATTATTATTATTATTATTATTATTATTATTATTATTTTCAGATTTTGGTTTTAATCGTTCGCTTTTATCGTAATGATACTGATCAATGATTTTGTTCACTGAAACACGGAAATGTCACTCATTTGTTCGTGACATTTTGTGACACGGATTTGTATTGGTAAAGGGAAAACTTTTATAAGAAGTTAACGTAGAAAATTGGAGAAAGGCGATAATTCTGAAATAAGATTTTTCTCTTTGTAAATAAAATGTTGCCATTTTTTGTAATTATAAATATTATTATAAATATTATTTCGTAAATACTCGTATAATAGATGTCCAAAATAAATCATTGACATTTGTCAGAATAGTTTTGGAGAAGGTAAAGACAATGTAATTTTACTTTTATCATGAATATGTGTTTAACGGATAACTAAAATAACACTCTCCGTTTTAGAAGATTTTTATGGTTTTTTGAGCTTAAAGAATTTGTTGTAAAAAATATATCTTAATAATTACCTGTGATATTACCCATACTTTATCAAATTAATTACTATATATAATATATATAATATATGTTTAATATGTAAAATTTAGTTATAAATTTACTAGTATAAAGTAGGAGGACTCACCTGTTGTGCAATGAGGGTGTATGCCACTAGTGGCGGAAATGCCGACCGAAGTTCGGCACCCTTGATGAGATTGCCACTCCTCTATAGTTCAAGTACCTATGGTTAATATGAGTATATAGTGCCATATAAATCCCATAGACACATTTACAGTCGCAGAGATTACGTAGGAGTCAATAGGAAGATTCTCCCAAAAGTAAGGCGGCCGTACAAGTTTTAATTAGTCTTATAGCTTTAAGACTTCGCATCCTATAAAACTAGTTCACAATAAGAAGGTGGAAACTATGCGAGCCGTATCCAAAATGTGAGAATCAGAGTAGTGTACACGAAGTACGCTCAACAGGGAGGGATATATCGAGATCTATAATATTGGTAATCATAAGAAAACATTTCTGCAAACCGAAGATGAGCTCCCAGTCAGTTTTATTTTTGAAGTACGAATATACCGAGCTAGCACAAACACATAAGAGAAATGAAGTAATTACCAATATAGTTATCATTGTTTTATATTGATTTTCTCACAACATATGTCGATAGCTGCGGAAAGTAGAGAGTAGCTATTGTTTATTTGAGTAGCGTTGTAGTGTAAATTGTGATAAGTACACTATTACGAGTATTATGAATATTTAGGTTTTATAAAGAGAAGTTTGAGTGAACTTACACAAGTAAGTACGCACCACTCATAGACGCATAGATGAAAATCTGTATTCTTGTCATAGATTTGAGTCAGTATTAGAGATCGAGAAAGCTGAAATTTAGAGAGATAGCAATTATGAGGAATTGACAAAATTATGAAGAGCCAGATTTGAAAATAAATGGAAAGAAATGAATGATTTGAAAATGAATATCCATTTGAGTACAATTAATAAAGAAATTAGAATAAGGTATAAGTAATTATTCGCTTGTGCATATCTTCTCAAGAGATCATTGTAATATTATGAATAAAAAAAGTTTAAGCGTCAATTATCCAAAGATTTGGAGATAGAGACAGATACTTCTTGTGGAACATTCTACAACTTAGTAGGAGATGAAGAGCATCGGTTCGCTCCAATCATACAAAGGTTGTCTCTACAACTCCGGTTTTTAGAAGATGATAGTATGTGAGTGATCTTGAGAGAAAGATAGTTTATAAGTCGAGGAGGTTCATATAAGAGAAACGAGTATGGAAAACGGCTCTCTCACAATGGGATCGTAGACTGTACGCGGGTTATCGAGAGTAGCAGAGAATAATATTTATAATGCCTTGCATGAGGAGGTCTCGCATTAGTCATGTAATTAGGGCCGCAAGCACTATAAGGACGACGCAGAGAACGGTTAGCTTGCTGAAGCGCGATTGTCTCATATTACTTCGGCCTCTATAATTTATAGCAACTTTCTCTTTCTTTCCTATGGCCTTTGCTGCCTACCTGAAGTGATAGTTTGTTCACATAGATCCGCCCAATAGGAGAGGCGGTCTATCAGAGAGGGGCTTTAGAGAAGAGCAGACGGATAAATCGACTAACAGCTCTTTTGGGCGAGACAATACACAGGATAACACCAAAGGCGAGTCTCTGACTACTAGTTCTGGATCATTATATTTACAAAATATACCATACTTATTTTTCTCTTAGTGATTCACCACCCCCTATCCCGTTATATATTCAAAGGGGAAAGGTGTTTTTAGCATTAGCGCACGATTGCCAGATAAATGAAAGTTCACAATGAAATAATTGAAGTTGTAAAGAGAGTTATTTCAATAGATTTTGGACATTCAAAAATTACAAGTGTGTATGAAATTACACAGGACCGTTCATTCACTTATGCATAGTTGTATTCAAAAGATTTTATAAGAGATCGGTAGTTGCTATCACTCACACTCACTCCTTTATAGGATTAGCGTTGAAGCTCATAGGTATATGTCACTCATATACGTCTATGATAGCTTTACTTAAGCACTTAGAGGAAATGTTAGAAATACAAGGTTTTAATAAAGATATAAAGCCTAATGGGAAATAGAGAAAATGCCTGTATCGTTTGTGTCACTAGCTAGTCATTTTCATGAGAGGGATATATTTAGGTAATACGATTATTATAATAATAGAGAATCTTCAAATAGTATATATAATCTCATTAGAGATGTACCATGGCGCCAGATCTATGTTATCCTAAGAGATAAGAACAGGATCGAAGTGCTTGATAAAAGATATTGGACTACATCCATGTTCTTAAAATCGGCAAAGGGGATTTTATGCCCTCACCGAAGATCTACACGTAAAAGTCTATCTTACCTTCGTTCTTTGGTCTGCGCTCTCAAGGAAACTATCATAATTACACTGTTGAGTATAATCTTCCTTTATTCATTTTATTATCATAAATTCAGTCTTGAGCGCATCTCACTCGTTGGTATCGAAGGTATGTCTATACCCTAAGTATTATAAGAGTGTTTGAATATAACACTTTTGTGGAGTATATGAGCATGATATATTGTTAAATGTTGAATTTAAACACAGAGAAAGTTATGTATGGTCTAAGATGGTATAAATAAATAAGTGTTTAGACTAAGGTTCTGGATTCAGCATGGATTAGATAAACCCATCTTCTTTATATAGACTGTGTCGTGGATGGCGAGATTAAACACTAGTAGAATTGTGAGATGGAGCCAAAGATTAATTTTGCCCTTGAGATTTAAAAATGAGGGAAATAGAACAAGTAGTTATGACTTAGTATTTTGCGATTAATTTTGAAAATGTGTGTGTGAGAAAGAATAGAAAGCTAAAACGAAGATACTCTTATAAGAATTGTGGTTTGCGCACAGATAAAAAATAGGTAGAATTTTTTAGTATAAAGGAGCAAATACCTATGCTTATCTCTGATAATGAAGTTAGCTTTGGTTAATACGTCGAGATACGATAATGCCAATAGAAGTGGAGTATGAGTAGTGTATATGAGCTGCGAATCGCAACCAGACTACAACCACTGGGAATATCCATGTCAGCATATCTGAATATGTGTGAAAGTAAGCATGAATTCGCAACGTTGTCTTGGGAATATGGTATAAAAAAATAGAATAGTGGGAAAGTTCCTTATTATGGTCATGACGACAGTAGTTGCTCAGACACAGGAAAAATCGTACTAATAGTATGGAAATTAATAATGATAGTCACTATATCTTTTAACCGATGTATGATTCCGAACAGTTTAGGTCCACATATGTTTTTCTAGAGCACCGAGTACTGAAGAACTCACACATTAGCCGGGAAGGCAAATAGGACCAAAAGTTCAGATATATCAGGAATATGTTTATCACGCAGAGAGAGAGACGGTTGTATATCACACCAGATCATCGGAAGCTCACACACCCATTATTACGGAGAAACGGAGCAACAGGACAACTACGAATCAGACCGATCCGAGCATACACCAGCCCAAGTCGGCAATTTAAGTTATATATTGATGCTCACGCGGGCATCTACTTATACAAGTATCTTCAAACAGAATGCATTATTTTAGGGCACATAAATGAGTCTGGTAGGAATGCGGTTCGAAGAAGGCGCAGAATAATGAGTCAGCTGTACAGAGAATCGTTCTTGTGAAGGGTGGATGATGTATAGTACGAGATCATATGATGTTGGAGACGAGAGATTTCCAATATATAACCCCAAAGCAGAAAGTAAAACAACACATGATGTGTTTAGTATCTCGAAATCGGAAGATGCAGACGACACATAGAAGAGAAGTTGGATTGGAGGTAAAAGAGACAATTAGAAGTTAATATATTGTACACAATGCCAGAAAGAGCATGGAAAGAGGAAGATGCAATAGTGACGGTAAATCATTGTGATATATTTACACAGAGGGGTGAGACTAATGAATGAGGAGCGAGCGTAGCTTTATCTATTACTTCTATATGTCCTTATTAAGGTAAGCAGAGTAAAATCACACCGTAGCGTAATATAAAGTACTAGGAGAAAGATCAGAGGTTTCCGTGAATGAAAGTGAGTTTCCATTTGCTCAATTCGTACCAATTTTGGGATAGGACTAGTGCGTGAAGAGCTTTTATCGTTGTTCTTGTTGTAACCAATTAGAGGCCCAGCGTATGGGACCGACCGGCGAGCGAATAGCAGAGAAGAAGCTGTAGAAGGAGAGTTATAAGAAGTCACACCGGAGTTATATTGTTAAGAAGTAACTTCGTTCTTGAAGTCGTGGGAACCGATAAATTAATATTGTAACTTTGACACCTCCAATCTATCGCCCGAGATGGAGATTATAACCCAAGTTTGGGTGAATCCCATCTATCTGCACATCGAGGGAGCTGCACGGTCTCACCGAAGCATTTACACGGGAAAACGAGACCAAGCGTAAAAACATAACATCTTCTGCGTAGAAATCTTACCTTCTCTAAACTGGCGCTGGAGAGACCAGTATTCAAGAGGTATATATATTATGACCGTATATTGGTATGGGACAACTAACGGTTGTTAACACTATTCCTTCTCGAGACGAGAGATGCTATATTTTCCTTCGAGAAATTGTGCTTCTTGTAAGCGAGACAGACTCTCGAGAATAAATGAGTATTAGTATCCGACGTATATTTACGATACTATGAGCCTTAAATTAAGAAGGTAATCCGGTAGCGGAGGAAGAGCTAGTATGGAGGTGTAAAGGAGTTTTAACAAATAAGCGAGAAGAATTTGGAAGTTAAGAAATGGAGATCTACAAGCTGCAATTGTTTCTTTGTATTGGTCAGAGTAGACCTTCCATCAGTACAAGTTGACGTAAAAGTGGATACGAGAAAGGAGCGCATCCAACTGCTCCGAAACGTTTGCTTACACGTTCTGACTTGTAGAATACTAGCACCCCGAGAATGCAAGACCCCTACTAGACACGGGTACTGGTTACTACGACAGATGGCAGTTGAAAAAAGCAAACCAACAAATTAAAATTTGTATCTAGAGTTCAGTCGAGAGAAAAGAGAAATGAATGAGACACCAGAAGAGGGATGAATATGTGTATTTGCGACTGTAACTTTGGAGTTCAATTTATGGATTTGTTACTCTGTATAGACATATTCTAGGGATTTATTAATGAGAAATCATGTATTGAGATCACACTAGCATTATTATAAGTTTGATCATCGTAGGGATGATGAGAACAGGACGTTGACGTTTATGCACATAAGACTTTAATATTGGTGAGAGAATGAGAGCTCAATGTAACGAATCAAGACCTTCCGAATGGACCAATTAAGCATTCCATTAATTATAACAGAAATAACAAGCAATATCAAAGTCACCCAACCCAACAAAATGTAGGCACTCCAACACTATGGGTTCCCCTAGAGATCACTTCTCACTGTAAGAAGAGTTGTCTAGAACTAAACAAACAAACATTTATAAGGCATCGGAGTGAGTAAGCACATGCAAGCATACACAGTTAGCGTGATAGAGAGCACGTTATGAAATATTTACTGACGAAGATCACACTTTAAAAGTCTTCAAATGAAAGAACATGAGTACAAGATCAGTAGAAAAATGTCTGATGAATAATAAATAAAGACCAAAAAGCGAACATACTCGCCTTGAAGAGATTACACAGTATAGATGGAGTTATCACGGAAAATTTTAAGGCAATAATCGGTCGATAAGTGATAGGGTCGAGTTTCTCTCGAAAGTTTTAAGAAGAGGAAGAAGCCGCGAGAACTTCTCTCCATAGAGGAGAGTTACTTTACGGTATTGAGAGAGATTCATACTTAGTAAAAAGAGAGATAGATAGTTTGTTTAAAAGTGACGACTAATAAACTGAGGGTAAAGTTCAACAAAAATCAACCGAAAAAGCTAAAGTTGCAATTAATAAGATAGAAGAAGCCCGGCAGCTCATCAAAACGTAGGCATAAAGGCGTGTCAATAGCCCATTCACCAGGCCAAGGACCAACCAACATCCCAAAGATAAGTTGTCTATGGTGATATGAATCTTTTCTAAATGAAATCTCCCGTGCTGTGTATGAGTTTGTAAGGGAAAAAGTGGTGTAAATTTTAACAAAACCAAATAGTATTTGATATCTTTAGTCTGTTCTATAGCTTCAATACACCGTATGAGTTATTTTGCTTTTTTTCCCTACGTTGCTTTTAAAATTCATTTAGTTGTAATTATCATTTATGCCAACGCCCAATTTGGGAAGAAGGAAAACATAACAATAAAGTGAATTTACCATTAAGGTTGGTGTTGATTAATAAAGGAGATGTAGCACTTCTTTGCATTTCCATATTTTAAGTAGGTAAAAGATTAATGACGATGGTGAAAGTAATGTAAAGAGCAAAAAAAGTTATCCACAGAACTTCTGAACTAAGTTTTAACCCCCTAATGCGAGCACACGCCTCCGGATAAAAAATACTGACTCCGAGCGATTCAAAACGTTGCAGCATTTCCGGCATTAATGGTTAAAAGAAAAATTTACTTTAGTTATCTATATAAGCCAGGTCATATTCTTTACGTACATAACAGACCGCACACACATCACCATACAAGTACAAAGTTCAAATTAAGCACTTAATATTCTCTTTGTTAAAGAGTTATACAAGATAATAGCGCTAATAACAAGTTTCACGTTAGATTTATTTATAATAAAAATTAATTGTTGAAAACACATGATCAATAATTATACTAATTGAATTATTTTATTTTCAATTTATTATTACTCGAACTTGCTTTACTACACTTATCAAAGTATATAATATAGGGCTTGTAAGACATTATTAGAAGAAAGCCGACCTATACCCATGTAAGAAAACTACGTGAAAGTTCTTGAAAATTATAGATAAGAGACTATTGTTGAGATGAAGTAGAGCTAGCACAAAAAGTCGAAGACAATCTCTACAAGTAGGCATTGATTGGAAAAAAAATTCTTTAAGAACTAATAAGAGGTAATGATCAATTTCCTCTACGCCTAGATATTCAATTTATTAAGAACCACGCGTAAGTTGATTGAGAAGCATTTCTAATGAAAGTCTCACTAGCAATTTATCTTTCTCTTATAAAAAGCTATATCAATCTTTTATAGTAAGGATAGCTCTTAAGAGATGACTGGTTTATTATTATAAGAAGCCTAGATGAGACTTTACATAATGCCTATCAAGAGTGTAAACATAATTATTGAGCAAGTTTAATGATAAACATATAAAGGTAAACTACATAAAAATTTATATAACATCATATTTATAATATCATTCTTTCTCAGATTATCAAAAGATTTTAAATGTAATATATAGATGTAATTTCAATGTGGAAAATTGTGAGAAGGAACGTAGGACATACAACTCATATTTGGTAAAAGGGAAAACTCTCAAGCATTATGACCATGAATACTTGGATTAGAAGCGTTCAGAACTTACATTAGACAAAGTCCCAAATAAGAACGAAGTATTTATATTACTCTAAGTAATAAAAACAGAAACAACTAGTAACAAAAATAATAATATAGAAAAATTAGTATTATTATATTTATTTCAGTCTTTTTTCACTCGGAGACTGCTGAGATTGTTGAGAAATACTTATAGATATAAGACATATATATTTATAAAAAAATTATAGAATCATATTTTAAAACTATTTTATGACACTAAATAGGTGGATCAAATAAGAACGAATCGGGACAGAAGAACCATAGTTTAAACTGTGTTATAAAATTGTTATAAGTTATGATTAAAACTTTCCATAGAAATAATTATTTTATGGGTTATAGATATCATATTATAAATTTTGAATTTTTTTTATATAAATTAACTATTAACATTTTAAGAGATCATAGTTATAATCTTTTGAGTTGTTTTGCTATACTTAATATCTCATAATGCTGACCTTTGTAGTGAATTTAGTTAAATCAATTTATGTTCAATAATATATTAGTAACACATAAATTATAATATATCAGTTATATTAAGTAAATAGCATCATTGTGTATCATCAATAGTGTGACTGTAGATAATTTTTTAAAGGAAATTAAAGAAGTTGTTGTAGACAAAGGCACCCCAGCATGAAATAAAACTTTGTATGTGTAGACGTTGCAAAAACATAGTATTGGTATTGACCACTGAATCACTAGAGAAATATGGATAGATTCTGAAAATTGCCAACTGAGGATGAAATTACTAGCTTCTAACCTCTGGGTTAGAGCACACAGAATTAAGAGGCGTGTGTAGATAGTTTTATTATACAACCCTGAGATTTTATTAATAGAACCTTCAGGCCGGTAATGCGGGGTCTTCTTAACATTTTTCTCTTTTGCTTTCCCTTCTTACCTACATTGTCATTGCTACACAACATACTTACTAATACGACTGTATAATAAATATTTGCCCATGGATCGTAGACCACCTGCAGTTCTCAGATCAATAATGCAAAATAATGCTGTGGCTGATTCTACGCTTCAAAGACGCCATGAATTAAATGAGCCGGGAGCGGTCGAGCGAGATAGTTATTGGGGTTTTACCACAAATCTAGGCCACCACGTGACGGTTGTCAGGAGCGTTATTTTTGCCTGAGTGTTCTCACACGAGTATTTAGTGTACACCTGAGAGCGCGCGCGGTCACTAACAGACGTGAAGTGGCGGGATAGTAGATCCTAGATGATAAATCATAAAAAAGTTGATAAGTTTTCTCTATTATAGTGCCTCTAGAAGTATTAAAAATTATTTATCTATGTGCATTTACACACTTCAGTTCCTCCTTTCATTTACAATCACTTGTAAATACTAAAAAAATTTCAATTTCATATATTTGTTATTATTTCATTTGCATCCCTTAAGGTCACCTGTCGTTGTTAGTTTTGGCTCGAGCAGACTTCATTGCGATACGTAAATATTAATAGTATATTAAAGTAACTTAAAAGTACAAAGCGTTATAAAGTCATGATTATTAAAATGATACAACGGACAAACTCAAATAGTTACAGGAGTTTAGTAAGTTAGGAGCGAGCCTACATAAAGTCGTAGTACCCGCCAGGCAATACATACCTGAGCCTGAGCTAGCAAATGTGATAACGAAGACAGAGTCTGTAAATTCAAGAGTGAGTTTAATAATGAGAAGAGGGATCAATATTCTCGGTATGCTGGTATACTTTTGAAGTATCAGAACTGAAGAATAACAATTAAATAGTGTTATACGATTATCAAGAGATATAAACTTAAAATATTTGAAAAAAAAATGACAAATAAAACCAGAGAGAAAAATATCAAAAATATTTTACAAAATAACCTATATATATATTAATTTAAAATAATCTGGTTAATTTTATAATTTCAAAGTGAAAAAACACTTCGCAAAAAATAAGCAATTGGTTCTTTCAAAAAAAAAAAAACAACGATCTTGAAGAGAAACAACGAACGTTTCATTTTATTATCATATTCCAACATTCCACTTAAATATCGATAAGTATTGAACGCATCACTTAAGTTGTATAGTAATATATCAAGTTAGATCGTGAATTAATTGTATTGCAAATGTTTATAAAATCTCTACTTGGATATATGTGACTGCACTTTGGGTTTTATATGAGGCACATATAACTCACATTTTTTGATATTTTGTCTATGAAAAAATAATTTGTCAATGTGCCTAAAATAGCGAAAAGGAATAGAAAGAAACCAATAAAAAACTGAAAAAATTAAAATGAAATAATAAAGAAATTATACAAAAGATTTTTGTATATCTTCTTGATATAAGAGGAAAAATATGTTTGAAATCTTGAAGTAAGCACAAGTGAGGTCCGCTATATTATTATACTCTTGTATCTGGATCGTTATTTGTTCATCCTATTATTATTTAAATTTAAAATTAATTCTCAATCTCTCATTATTATTATTATTATTATTTTATTATTGTTATTATTAATTTGTATCAAATTTTAATAATATTCAAATTAATTATTATTATTATTATTATTGCAAATATTGTACATTTGTTAATTATATTGGGCTATTAATTGGGTTACTTTTTTATTAGTCCAGTCCTATTTTTAAACGTACATCTATCGGAAAAGAGGATACATTTACTGAGAGATAAATACGAGATTATGCAGCATTACATGCTTGTTTGTCAAGAACAATAGTGACGTTCAGATTCAGCTATTTTTCATAAATATTGAAGCTGCCATATATGAGAACTTTTAAAACGCGACTATGTGAGAAGAAAACCAAAAAATGATTGTAAATTAGAATCAGGAAACTGTATATGTAACAATGTACATTTTTGCAAATTTAACAGAGCATATTGCAGACTCTATCGTTTCTAAACACATGCGCGAAATGATATAAGTAATAATAAAAGTATCAATGACACTAATTAGAACTACGGGCAAGACTACCGGCAAAACCAATAACAATAATCCCACATCATAGAAAGAAGTACAAATCCACATAACTAAATGGAGGTATTAATATTAATTTAACCCATTGAATCAATCGTTAAGTTCATTTCCACTGAGAGTACAGTATTTGATATAATCTTATAATCGTTATTCATGTGTTGATGGTCTAGAATTTATTACTGCTTAATTATTATGTTTCAAGTAATTTATTATCTATTAGTATTTATTCATTGTGTAGCTCCGAAGAGCCCATCTGTCATAAAAAATGAATTTGTTTAATTTTGTATAATATAAATAATCCGTTGTCATCTAATAATAATAATATAATCGAATTTTATTCAAATGGAATATAATATTTAGATATATTATCATTTAACGGTTTAATTGTACCTATATCTATCTAAAAGAAATAACTAGTTTAAGCCCCAGTTTGTTATATAAATTTAAAAATAGAATTTATATAGCTTATATGATTATTAAATTATAATATATATTATTTATATTTATGTTATATTGATACATAACTTAATAATATATATAATATATCTTATACTAGTATCTATATTCACCCATAATTTGATCATTGTGGGAAAGGATGATGAAATAGTAGGGTTGGTTAGAAGTGCGGCAATGTTATTATGTTGGTGAGTGTAGATGTTTGGGAAACCTCTGATCCTGGCTGGTGGAGACCGAAGAAGATGTGTGATCGGTGTCGGCTATGAACGAAAGTCCTGAAAGAATGAGAGATATAGTGAGTCTTGGCGACGGCGAGTAATAAAGGTGCATGATCAGGAGAGAATTGGCGGGTTTTTGTACTGTGGAGGTGCTATGGTTGTGGCCTTTCAACCTAGGGCCAAGGTGAACCCTTACATTGACGAATTTTAACCATAGTGAAGGGCCGTCCGCGAGTCCGCAATGATGAGCCTACTAGGGTGGATTTCTGTCTGTGACGCAGTTTTACTAATTAAAAGGTATAAAGGGGGGCGGTCAGGCTGGGCTTTCTTTTTCGGCTTGTATTCTTCTCTACTGCTTTTTCTTTTCCGATCGCCTTGTAGCGCACCTTAAACTAGCCAGTCTTGGGAAGAACAGGATAGGTAGAGAGAAGAGAGAAATAATATATATATATATATATATAATATAGCTATTATATATATATATAATGTAGTATATTATATATATATATATATATTTTATATATATATTATATATATATTATATATATATATATATATATGATATATTAATACTCATATATATATAATATATATATATATATTAAGTATTTATTATAAATTATATATATTATATATATATATATATATATATATAGCTTATTATATTATATATTATACTATATAAATATATATATTATATATATATATATATATATATATATATATAATATATATATTATATATAGTCTTTTTTCTTCCTCCTTTTCTTCTTCTTTTCTGCTTCTTCTTCTTCTCTTTTCTATCTCTTCTTACTTCTTCTCTTCTTCTTCTTCTGCTTCTTCTATTTCGCTTCATTCTTATCTTTTTACTTCTTCTTCTGTTCTTGCTTCTTTCTTGCTTTTACTTCTTCTTGTGCTTATTCTTCTGTTTTCATTTCTTTTTGTCGCGCGTTTTGTATATTTCTTTATCTTCCTTCTATTCTTCTCAATGCTATTATTTTTCATGTCTTCTAATTTCTTCTTCGTCTTCTTAATAACTTATAAAAAGTGAGTCTTCTTGTCTCTTTCTTCTTCTAGTTCCTTTTTCTATCTGTTTATTTTCTTCTTTATTCCTTATTTATTCATTTTCTCTTCTATTATAATCATTTTCTCTTGCTATCTTTCACTTACTTATACTTCTTCATTTTCTTCTAATTCTTCTTCTTCAAATTCTTTTTCGTTGTGAGAGAATTTAAATGTAAAGTAGTGGATATCCATCCATTTTAGTCCATGGGTGGAAAGGATGAAATGTAACATGTCGGTTGATTGTTAAGCGGATGCATAGTGGGTGAAGGTGCTGTTGAGAAAAATTATCAGTATCCCGGCTGGGAAGATCCGAAAGAAACGTGGCATTGATCAGATATATGGCTTAACATGAATGTCTTTGAAGGAGTAGAAAATATTGTAGTATTATTTTACGTCTACATTATAAGGGGAGAATGACTCTGGCATAATTCAGTGAGGTATTGAATGTCAGTGGTTTATTTTTTGAGGGGAGACTGTGGTATGGTTTTATGTGCTCATACCCATGTAGCCATGAGGAGTTAATTAAACCTTATTATTACTACAACCTTGAAATTTTTGGTCGTAGTGAGGGTCGTTTTGGTCGCGGTCCGTGAAGCTCTAGGTCGTGATTTTCTCTGACTGCGTCAGTTCTCACTAATAGGTATACATGGAGGGGGCGGTAAGGCTTGGGGGCTTTCCTTTTCCCGACTTCATGTTCATATTCTTCTAGCTACTTCGTCTTTTTCCGATGCATGTCACACGCCTTACACCCAGTCCTTACCCGGCCAATCTTGGGGAAAATAAAAAGGAAGATAAAAGAATTATTTATATATATATATGATATATAGTTATATCTTATCCGATTATATAAAAAATTTTAAATATATTACTTCAGGTACGTTATATTCAATAGTTATGTAACAGTAATTTAAGTATATATCACTCTTGATTTACAGGTAGAGGTTAGTATATGTTATAGTATAATATATAATAATATATACCTATATTTGTATGTGACGGATTAATATATATATAGTATGCGCGAGATAGAATCTAATATATATAAACGAGACTATATATATATCATATTAATATATATATATATATATAATATATATATATAGTATATATATTAGCATTAGTACATAACGTTAGTATCATATATAGTTATATATAGATGATATGTAATATATATAAGAGCATAGTATTATATAGTAAAAAGGTCTGTTTCAAATTGAAGATCTGATGGATCAATTCTGAGTCAACCCCGCACCCGAAGGAAGGTGGATCAAAACTTCCGTACAAAAGTTGCAAGCGCGAGCTTTGGTTAAAATTGCACAGCTGAGCTTGGCCACGATGTTGGATACTCTTAATTTCTATTGTTGTATAATTCTCAAATATTACATTAAATATTAATTTTAAAATTGTATTATATCAGACAATTGTCTCTTCGTCGAATCCTCGACGAATTTGTAACGTTGACTGAATAATATTATCTAATGGAATTATTGGCCAATACTTGGAATAGAGTAATGTCATGTCGGATGAACAGTTTGGAATTATCTTTTACTGAATCTCCGACTAAGGTGCTTACTTAACTCGTGTTTGAAAAATTTTGAATTTTTAGCAATCGGACAAGGAGTTTATGAATAAGAAAATTTAACGTGATTTCTTCTGATTATTGCAACTAATACTTTCTATTAGTGTGCATGGTGCGCTAAATTAACTTCTCTAATATATTCCTCGTCCCCCTCTTGTTACCTCTCTGTCATTAGGTTTTGAAACTCTAATACTCTGTTTTTATAGTGCTACTTTTTCTGCGTTGTAGTATTACATGGCCAATATAGTCTGTGCTGCTCAAAAGAACTACCTTTTACCCCAACCCTGAAAATGAAGAAAATATGTTTAAACAAAGAAAAATTATTTATTAACTAAAAAAATGCGATTTACATTTTTCTCTAGGCTATAAGCTTAACCTAACTAATGCGTAACCTAATTCTATACTGATTAGTGGTTCGGGGATGGTTTCTGGCCACGATTGTTTGCATCATGGTCACTATAAACAGAACTGTATCACCCAATCTTGATTTAGACGAGTGCCCAAGTTCTGGTCTTAAAAGTGAAGGTTTTTTGGTATAATAGTCAGGGCCTTCGATTGGCTTTTTGAAATGTCTTTCCTCGCATCGATTTGTAAAGTTTATCTTTCGCCAATTCGTACTTTTTACTCCATATTCTTTCCCTTCAGGCCGAAATTCCGCAATATTTTCATTCTTTCCGCGCACAATTCCAGTATCTTTGGTAAAGTTACTTGTTTTAATTCTTGGCGAAGAAGATTTATGCAAAAATACCCAATCGAATTTTTTTTACCCAAAGCTCTTCTTCTATTTTTTTTTCTCCTTTTTCAAAGATATATTTGGAAGTCTAGATTTGAATTTCTTATATTTTGTTTTTTTCCTATCTTACCAAACCTATTTCTCGCCCCTTCTACTTCAATAAACATACTTTTTTATAATTTTGTTATTAATTTTCCGTAAAGTTTGACATGTTTTATTCTATCTATATGATGAGACCAAGATTTTGGGTCGGATATGTTTTCTTATACTGGCACTAATAACGAACAAGCAATTTTAATTAAATAAAAGAACATACAAAACATAAGATTTCTGTTATGAATATTAATTTTCGTAAAATTCTTGTCATTATTGTCACAATTTTTTAGTATATTTATCACCGTCAATCAGTAACCGTGCGCACTATACGACCCGTCGCACAATTGACACGAAGCCTAGGACAAAACCGTTGAGTGCATCGAGCCCGTGGTCATACCTCTATATATACGAGAGTTTGTCATTTTGGCTTGGATGTTGAAGGCCGTTGCTCTTTCCCAAATTATTTTGCGTGGAAGAGCTACTCAGCAGGTTGCGGTAAGAGCATTATATAGGTATTATAACTTTTAACAAAGACGGACACAGGCGTTACTTCTCGTGAATCGCTATCGGAGTGGAGCGTTCAGTGTGCGTCCCCAGCTGGCTAGGACGCAACTTGTGTCTGATGAAGCAACCTCTCGGACACGAGTGGGCGAAGCGCAATCAGTTTGCAACGTATTTGTTACGCGAACATTCACATTAGACGGAAAGGACGAGGCGTGGAGCGAGAAGTGATGAGCGAGGTGCCATTGATTGCGGTTGTGTAGGTATTATATAAGATTGTATATCGAGCAGCGACAATTGGCAGAGGTTGCGGCAGAATTTCGGGGGTTGCAATAATCATACGATTTGCGCGGTTTGTTCAAAAGATGTGCGGTTGCTTCGCATATGGCCGGTTGCGGTTGCGCAAACACTTCGGTTCGCGGTGCGAGAATTGCGGTTATTCGTCACAATTCACTAAGATATAATTTTGTACATTATTAATATTATTAGCTACTATAACTATATATATAAGTATAACTAAATATAAGTATATTCATATATTAGGTGTACATGTAAGTAATGTAACGTAATCTAATATGGGACGTTAAGCTAAAGATGTTGGTGTGGTGCCTGGAGTGTGGTGTGTCAGTCTGGTGGTAGTTGGGTGTGGTTGAGTTAGCGTATGTTGTATGGTGTGTGGTGTTGTGGTCAGTGGTTTCGTTTAAGATAGTGTGGTCTGTTGCTGGCGCGACAAAAGCTTACTGCTACTTTCACTGTTCTTTC
>JABUQX010130834.1:17500-20814 GCA_015478945.1 Trachelipus rathkii
GTGTATGTGTAATGAGTGTGCTGCAAGGTAATGTAGGTGTATGTGTGTAGGTGTGTGTGGGTATTCAACAACGAGGCGTAATGTAATTTTGCCTCTTATGGCTACGTTCAAAGTGTCTTTATTTGAATTCTTGTTCATATAGAACTGGAATGAAGTAAAAGGAATTTACTGTATTATGTTTATATTGCGTCCTACCATACAAATTGAGCAAAACATGCAACGCGCTAAGATGCAAGGGGTTGCATATACGTATAGGTATATATTAATATATATATACTTATATATATAATATATATTAGAAAATTATATATATATAATATATATATATAATATATATTATAAATATATTATATATATATATATATATATATATATATATATATTTAGTTGAGATGAACCGAATATTCATATTCGTATTCGTATTCGAGAATATTCGCATATTTTTATTATTCGTATTCGTATTCGAAAATTTTATCCGAATATAAAACGAATATTTTATATTATCGCAAAAATCATTTGCCACATTTGTAGTGAAGGTTATCGGTGAAATTCTGTTGCGCACTATTCAAACTAGAATAATTATAATAATGGCAAATACATCTAGTTTGGTCTGGGATTATTTCGATGTCATATCCGATGAAAAGGCTAAGTGCAAACTTTGTAGCATGAATTATTCCCGAAAAGAGGGGGTGGGGGTTATATAAAGGCTCAGAAACCATCTAAAAATTAAACATATTGAAGAGTTCAAACGAATGTTTGAAAAGAAGGATTAAAAAAGGAAAATCGAAAGCGGAAGGCATCACCAACGCCTCTTATAAAAGCAAAGCAAGCAACTCTCGAAATGTGCTTCGAGAAAAACAAAATATGGAATGCCAACGATGTAAAAACTATAAGAGTAGATACCAAAATAGCCGAGATGATTGTATTAGACGACCTTCCATTTTCACACGTATAAGATGTTGGTGCAATATAGGATAGTTAACTTAAAGATATCTAATATTTATGTTGAAGATAGAATAAGAAAAATGGGTTTAATAATATTCGTATTCGTATTCGTAAAATTTCACGAATATATAAAAATGGTATTGACCATATCGTATTGACGCCAGTAAAAGTATATATAAAAATTTTAAATGTATATATTATACTATATATATAATTATATATAATATATATTATTATATATATATATAAATATATATATATTATAATATATATATATATATATATATAATATATAAATAATATTATTTATATATATATATATATATATAGATTATATATATATATATATATTTCAGATTGTCACCACTCACATAAGGGTCTTTTTTTCCAAGGAGGGTAAAAAATAGAAAATAATAATAAAAAATAATTAAATTTAAAGATATTTCAGACGTTCTTCATTAGTTTCTTGAATTCCATTTTATTCTTTCTTCTTAGAAACCTTTTCCCTATCATTCCATGGTCATCGAAGAGTCTGCATTATCAAACTGATTAGCAGAAGATTCTTCTACCTCTTTCTCTTCTGCGCTCTTCCTTCCTTTTTTCTTTCTTCTTGGCAGGCTTCCCAAATGAGGCTTTGTCATTTTAAATGAAATCTCAAATGTGGGTGTTTATATTTTGAGCTTTCTTCCACTTCTTCAACCGTGTGTTTCTTTTCCTTTCAATTTACTTTGTGTTCCATTTCAGCAATACCCTGGGATTTCCTCTTCAAAGATTAAGAGTCTTAAACACACCTTTGAACCCCTTTTACATTTTGTGTGTGTGTGTGTGTGGTGTGTGTGTGGTGTGTTGTGTGTGTGTGTGTGTGTGTGTGTTTGTGTGTGGTTCTCCAAGTTTCATCAGCATCCTGAAACAATGGAAGAACCATTCAAATTATTTACATTTTGACTGTTTCTGTTCAAATTATTTACTTTTGACTGTTTCCTCTGCATTTTCATTAACTTCCTTTTTCTCTTCCTAAATGTTTCTGACACTAATTGCAAATTTTCAAACGCATGCTGTCGAACATAAACATCAGCGCAGATACACTGTTATTGCATGAGTATAAGGTTGTCAAACTTTAATTTAGCTTGGTGCGTTGTTGCATGGAGATCATCATCGTTAGCTCAATTGATCAAAGTTCAAGTGATCAGCCCATTAAAATTTCTAGTTTATATGTTCCTTTATCAAAAAGACTCTTCTCAAAATAACATAAAACACACCACACACACACACCTCACACATTTCACCTCACACACCACACACACACTGTACAACACAGGATCACACACGACAATTTTTGACACACAACACACACACACACAACATTCTACACAATGCTACAACCTACACACCCAATCGCATACCCTCAATATAAATATATATATATATAATATATATATATATATATATATAGTATATAATATATTATATATATTATATATATATTATTATATATATATATATAATAATATATATATATATATATATATATAATATAAATAATATAATTATATATATATATTTATATATATATATATATTTATATATATATATATATATTTATATTAATATATATATATATATATATATATATATATATATTATATATATATATATATATATACTAATATATATTATACTATATATAATATATATATATAATAGTATATATATTATAAAAAAATATATATTGACGTGAAACTATGGGATATTTCGTCCTTGTTTTAAAAAAAAATTACCCTGCTGCTTTAACTACATTACTTACTTCCAATCTTGTAGTTTGAAATGGGGAATTTACGCGCGGAAACCCGAAATAAAGATTATCCCATATTTTTTTGATATCATCAGATAATATTTGGAGTTATATTTTTTATGTTTTTTAACTTGGAAAAAACTGCATTGCTTATTTATTTTATTTATGTTTAAAAATTCATAGTATAAATATATATTATTATAATAATATATATATAGTATATATATATATATATATATATATATATATATATTATATAATTATATATTATATTATATTATTATATATGTAATTAAAATATATAATATATTATAATATATATATAATATATTAATAATATATATATATATATAAATCATATATATAATATATTATATAGTATATTATATATATATATTATATAATATATATATAAGATTACATATATATATATATATAATATATTATATAATATTATATTATATATTAATAGTAAGTATATATATATATATATATTAAAATATATATTATTAAAATATAATAATATATATATATATTATATATAATATATATTATATATATATATATGAATATATAT
>JABUQX010130835.1:0-7500 GCA_015478945.1 Trachelipus rathkii
CTTTAGCATTTGCAGCCCTATTCAGTTCAACATTGTTAACTATTATAACTTTAATAGTTATGTGGTTGTTGGTTGCTAAAAAATTATGTAAAGAATGTTTTTATTTAAATTTAAAAGAAAGCTTATTAGCATCTATCCATTCTATTATTTTTGTTAATGTGTCAGTTGCTTTACGAGATAGAGACTCGGCGTTTTTTGTGCATTTATAAGAAGTGGAGGCTATGTCAGAAAGAGACTGAAGAAAGCGTAATGTAGAGGGTGAAAAGATCATTTGGTATACGAGTAAATAAAACGGTCCAAAGAATGGCAGCTCGGGTATCGGCGGTTTGATGTTGAAGTGTGGCTGAATGTTAGTTTGCATTTAGTTTTACGTGTTGAGATCTCTCCCTTTAAGTAGCTTTTAACCATTGTAGATTTGTCACTTCAAAGCCCATTTTGTTCATTTTACTTATGTTATGTCATCGATAATCATGTCAAAGCTTTTGTTGAATCTTTATATAGGGCAGGTGGTTTTTCTTCTAGCTGTTTATATTCTGTACAGTTTTTTCGTTTGACAAGGAATCAGGAGGTTGGAACGTTTTCTATATCCAATTGTGAATATTAAGAATTGTTGATATAAAATTTTGTTAACTAATTGAAAACTAATTTCTCAATATTTTACTAATCGTGTTTTGTGATAGCTATTGGTCTGTAATTTTTTGCTAGGCAAAGGTCTCCTTTTTTAGGTATAGGGATCACTTTTGCTTTCAGATATTTTGGAGAATATTGTGTTTGGAGGGACTCATAAACAGTGTTTTAGGATTTGCTTGATTAGGGAGGAAGTGTGTTTGAGGATGGTGATTGGGATGATTTATTGTCTCGAATCTTTATCTTTTAATCCGGCGATTACTTTTTTTACCTCCGGGACAGTGATGGGATTAAAATAAAAAATGAGACTCGTAGTCTGGGAGAAAAAGTTTCATATCGATGTTTGAACCTAGGGGGGCTTGTTCTCTCAAGATTTGCTTAGCTGTACGTTTTTACTGAATTATTCGTTACGTTCCGTCGGCGATCTATTTTGGTTGGTTGTTACTGATTGTTTAATTCTTCTTATATCTTGTGAGTTTTTTTTGTTATTGTTCGATTTTCCGACCCCAAACCCTTAGTGGGCCTCGAGTCTTTGTTGCAATCCTGGGGAATTTGTTAGAGTAGTGTTTTCTCTTTTTGCTTTCCTAAGAACTGCCTTTAATTGTTTTTCATATGTGTTATACATCTTGGAATGGATAAAATTGTTTTAAAGTTTCGGTAGAGTTTTATGTTTTTGGTTGATAGAGTTTAGCAAAGCTGGTGTTAGCCATGGGTTTTGAATTCTTCTTAGCAACTAAGCTTTTTCGTTTTGGTGGTGAATAATACGGCGTATCTTTTACGTTTTAATATGTTTACGAACGTAGTTGGAATTTTTTCGTCGATGCAACACAGACAGCATGTACCTGAATCAAGTTTGATAGCTTTGATTTTAAATTGTTGGCAACTGCGAAAGACCAAACTTGTAACAAATTTGCAGAAGTTTAATATTATCTTCAATTTTTGATACATTGACTTTAAATTTGCTGGACCAAAGTCTTTGTAAAACATACTTGTAACAAAACTTGCAGCGAAGCTGTGACACATATCATGCACATACGTAAAACACACACATATCTAATATATTAATATTATATATATATATTATATAATAATTATATATATATGTACAATTTTATATTATATAGTATATACTATATATATTATATATATATTATATATCAGTCTTAAAAGTTATTCTCGATTTAATTTTACAATGATGTGATGATATTAAATAATTCAATATTAAATTTAAATACCAATTTAAAACAACTAAAACTATTAATTAATTTTTTTAATATTATTTAGTCGTTTTATATTATTTTAAATTTTATTATTACTTATTATTGTTTATTTTTCATATTAATTATTATTATTTATTATTCTTATTATTATTATTATTATTATTTTTATTTTATTTTATTAAATTTTATTTTATTATTATTATTATTCATTATTATAATTATTATTATTCATTTATATTTATGATCTATCATCTGATTATTATTATTTATTTATTATTATTTTAATTATATTATTATTCTATTATCTATTATTATTATTATTAATTATTATTATTGATTATCTTATTATTGATTATTATTATTATTATTATTATTATTATTGATTATTATATATTTATTATTATTATTATATATATTATTATTATTCTTATTATTATTATTATTATGATATTTATTTTTTATTATCTATTATTATTATTTTATTATTATTATTATTATTATTATTAGTATTATTATTATTATTAGTATAATTCTGATTGCTTAATATCTACTTAAGTATTATATTAATATTATAATTGTTATTTTTAGATATATATTATATTATTAATTTTTATTATTATTATTATTATTATTATTATATTATATTATTTCATTAATTTTATTATTAATTTGTCTATTATTATTCTTTATATTGTTATTATTAATTTACTATCATTATTATTATAGATATATATTATATATATATATATATATATATTAATAGTATATAATTATATTATATATATATTATATATATATATATATATATATATATAATATATATACATATATATAAATGGATAAACAAAATTTCGCATTTCTTCTCTACAAGATATAAATTATTTTTTAAATATAAAAAATTTGAATCATAAAAAAAAAAAACAGTAAAAGATTTACAATGTTAAATATAACTAATGCTTATACTTTTAGCAGTTTTTAGTTACGTTGCGATATTTAGCTGATGTGGTTAAAACACTCTGAACTAGCATTTACAAATTTATTTCGCCGTAGTTCGAGATAGAGTCGATTGATTTTAGTCAGACGTTACGTTTTGGCAGCTGATGTGGCGGAGCGGATACTAACAATGTTATTTCAATTAATTAAAATGTAGTTAATCTAAATCAATTAGTTGACTTCATTAATTAATACTTTGTAGGAAATAAATAAAGAATTCGAAATTAAATAATCTTTTTTGTTTTTTAATTTTCGGAAGTTTGTGTTTAAACTTGTGCTTAAGCCATGCGAATCTTTGTTGTCAGAGTTTTGCAAAAAAAACTTTGCTGGCAGTTTGACTAGGTGTAATCTAGTCATGTTTGATTACTAATATAGAAATCACACTTGCGGAAATCCTTGGCAAAGCTTATAGCAAGCTTGCAAGTTTGACGTTGCAAACTTGTTTCACATTTGACTAACAAAATTTAAAAATGCTGTCTGGGAAATGTTTCGTCTGTATGATGGTATTTAATAAAAGAATTTGACACATTTATTCAAAATTTTTTAACTATTGGTAAGGATATCAATAGTTTTTAAACAATTGGTTGAAATTTTGAGTTTTTATTAATATCTGCAATTTTTGCAAGACATGGAAAGTGATCTGACATATATCACTTTTTATTACGAATGTTTAACCGTTCCATGTTTAGTTCCTTCCAGATATGATTCTATTAAGGACGGACTATCTTATTTTCGACGTTGTTGGAGTGTAGTATGTAGCCGTTTATGTAATTGGACTGAAACCGTTTTGATTAAAGTTAAGTTTTGAGAGAAATTTGCCTGCATTTGGTAATGTTCTTTGTTGGGCTTAGGAGATCAGTTGAAATCACCGCATAATTTATTTACTTTAGAGTTAAGAAAGTTATTGTTTTTTGAAAATGTCCTTAAGGGTATGAGGAATCTCTGTTTTAGATGAATTTGGGGGGTCTATAGACTCCCATTTTACATTTAAATTTTTTATTCGGTTTTTATTTTACGCTAGTTTGTAGTTGCCTCTATGTGTGGGCGGGAACAGATTTTTCGCAACTTTCCATATCATGTTCACCGAATTTTTTAAGTAAATGTGAAAACTCCTCCACCCCGTTTGTTAGATCGATAATGGCATGTGTTTAGCAAATATATTCCAGGATCGGATATTTTACCCGTTGATATGTTTCCTTCAGTAATCGTTTATGGTTTTAGTAACTAGCAGTCAATTATGATATTTGGTTAACTTTAAATAGTTCAAAGAATTGTTGGAATATATCTTGTATAGTGGCACTGTTTCTAATACTGTAGAAGGAAGAAAGTTAGCTTCAGTTCAGTAGTCTTTTGATTTAATCTTACCAAGCTCTACCAAATTCTCTATATTCAACATTTATCTGGAATAATAATACCGATGTGACACATCATAGTGGTCTTTCCGTTCGAACATGGTATATTCTTTAACAAACTCGAACTACTACTACACTTACTACTCAACTACTATACTTCTATCTACTAGTGATAATAGATAAATTGGAATCAAAATAGGTAGTATATATAATTAATGAAGAGATCAATAATATAATATTAAGGTAATATGTATATATTAAGTAAAAATTTTTTTTATTAATTCATTTTCCATGTTATTTTAATTTTTTTAAAATATGGAATATTTTGATAATATAGGAATAATTAATATAATAATTAATAGTCAATACCTAATAATAAATAATAATAATAATAATAATATAATAATAATAATAATAGATATAATAAAAGTATTAATAATAATAGAATAAAAAAAAACTAATATGACTCGAAAGATAATCCTAATAATATAATAATAATAATAATAATAATAATATAATAATAATATATAATAATAATAATAATAGATATAATAAAATAATAACTAACAATAATAATAATAATAGATAATATAATATAATAATATAATAATAATAATAATAAATAATAATAAGTAATAATAAAATAATAATAATAATAATAATTAATATATAATAATAATAATATACATAATAATATAATAAATAATAATATAATAATAATTAATAATAATAAAATAATAATACATTAAAAAAATAAATAAAAAATACTAGAAAGGATGAAGTTCTGAAAGAGTTGAGTATTCTTATCAAACTTTATAGTGTCGATTTAATTATATAGATCATATTTGTGGGCAAATTATAATGTAACAAAAGTTAATTCAGATAAATTGAGCCTAATGGTGATTAATTTATATTCCTAATGGTGCCTAGTGGTATAATAAAGATTTAATCATTTTCTGATCGGTGGATAATCAATTTTGGTGATCATATGGGTCATTTGTGAGCAATTTAATTGTCTGTAGGGGCAATCATTATAATTAATGGTACTTATGTTTATGATATTAAAAATAGATGATGATAGAATAGATAGATAGATAGAGATAGATACGATGATGAATAGATAGATGATTAGACTAGATAGATAGATAGTGATAGATAGATAGAGTGTGTTTGTGTGGTTGTGTGTGTGTGTTAGAGAGAGAGAGAGAGAGAGAGAGAGAGTAGAATAGAGAGAGAGAGAGAGATGTGAAGAGATTAGAGAGAGAAGTTGAGGGGAGAGTAAATGATAGAAAAGAGAGTGTATGTGAGAGAGAGGTGTTAGAGATTGAGTGAATGAGGTTTAGAGAGGAAAGAGAGATTATGAAGAGAGCGAGAGAGTGAGAGAGAGAGTTGGAGAAAGAGTTAGAGATCGATGGGTTTCCATGGAGTAGTTAGGCTTTTACGAGGTGAAGGTTGTTTTGTAGATGATGAGTATAGGGAGGCAGTATGACTGTTTATGTTTTATGTAGATTGATCAGAGATACAGTACGTAGATATGATGTAGTATACTGTAGAGATGAGAGAGAGTATGGTTATTTGAGTGTATGATGAGTTAGATGTCGTAGGTTTTTTTTAGCTATTAGGAGATGGAAACACGTGTTTGGTTTTGTGTGAAGAGATTTTTAAGTTTTAGATTATTTTATGTAGATTTTAGAGTTGTAGTTGAGAGTAGTAGAGTCAGTGATGAGATGAGTTTTCGTTTGTCGTTGAAGTAGTTGGTAGAGAAAGAGAGATAGAGAGAGAGAGCGGGAGAGAGTGAGATATTAGTGAATGTGAGTAGATTTGATGTTATTATTTTTTTTTTTGTATGTATGTTAGGTCTGAATTCTTGATGTAGACTGATGACGAGCAGATGAGAGTGAGAGGAGCAGAGACGATGTATGCAGAGAGGTATTTGAGGATTGGAGAGAGAGAGGATAAAAAAATGGTTTGGTAACCTTTTAAAATTTTTGGTTTACCTTTTTTTATGGTTTTGAGTGTTTGTATTGTTTGTAGAGAGAGAGAGGTGTCTAGTTATATGATGAGATAGTTGTTTCTTTTGTTGGTATGAGATGTAGTAGAGTGAGATGTTTTGTTGATGTAGGAGAGGGAATTTATGAGTTAGATGTATGTTCGGCTAGTTGGAGGGAGGGTCTTTGTTTAGTGTTTTTTTTTGTTTTTGGGTGTTTTGAGAGGTTGTTTTTTGTATTGCTGTGAAGTTGTGTTTTTTTATTTTTGGTGTTAGTATGTAGTGAGGTGTGAGGGGGATTTGGTTGTGTTGAGGAGAGATTATTGTGTGGTTATAGTTGTGAGAGTTGTGTAGGTGTTGTGAGTAGTTTATTGTAGGTAGTGGAGTATGAGGGTAGTTGTTAGCAGAGTTTTAGATTTTGTTTTTCTTTGTTTGTTTTTTTTTGTGTTTTTGGAGGATTTTGTGTTCGGCCATTGACTTGGATATTTGCTAACTTTGTTAGATTTTGATTTGTTTTTTGTGTTTTGTAGAGAGAGAAGAGGTAAGACGAGGAGAGGGTAGTGGTGGTGGTGTTAGAAAGAGAGAGTGAGAGAGAGAGTGTGCAGATATGTTGTGTTAAGAGTGAGAGAGAGGGATTTGTTTGTTTTATGTATGAAGGAGAGAAAGGAGAGAGGGGTAGTGTGAGTGTGTTGTGTGTTGAGAGACGCGCGGAGAGAGTGAGAGAGAGAAGTTTGATGAGGGAGAGGAAAAAAGTTGAAAGAGAGAGAGGAAGTGTGTTGGCAAAAAGAAAGAGAATAAAGAGCGAGTGAGAGAGAAAGAGAGAGAGGGGTGTGGAGAGAGAAAGGGAATGTGAGAGAGAGAGAGGAAGAGATGATTAGAGAGAGTGAGAGCGAGAGGGAAAGAGAGAGAGAAGGTGTGCGTGTGTGAGAGTGTGTGTGTGGAGAGAGATGGGAGAGAGAGGGAGTGTGAGAGAGAGATAGAGAGGATGAGAGAGATAGAGAGAGAAAGTAAGTAGAGGGGGTTGTGCGTTAGTAGAGAGAAGAGAGAGTTTGAGAGTGAGTGGGAGTGTGTGAGAGGAGAAAGAGTTGAGTAGGAGAGAGAGAGAGAGAGAGGAGAGAGAGGAGAGAGAGAGAGAGAGGACGAGAGAGAAGAGGAGGAAGGTAGTGCGTGTTTGTTGTTGGGTGTTGGTGTGTTTTTGAGAGGAGAGAGAGACGAGATAACATTAACACTAATATTAAATAAATAATTAATAATAATTAAGTAATAATGATAGATATAATTATAATAATTTTTAATAATAATAATAATATAATAATATAAT
>JABUQX010130835.1:10000-27500 GCA_015478945.1 Trachelipus rathkii
ATATATATATATATATATATATAATATATAATTATATATATATATATATATATATATATATATATATATATATTATATATATTGATATTATATTTATAATAATATATATATAATATATATTATAATTGTATAATTCTTAATATATATTATTATCATATTTATTTATATATATATTTATTTTATATATATAATATAATTATTATATATTATATTTATTATATTCTATATATATAATTAATATATTATTATATATAATAATTTGATCTTTGGGTCTAGTCAAATATTTCTATTTTGATGTGTACACATTTGTTGCAATTTTGCGATGTTGGTCTCCATTTTAGTGCCTGGCGTTTTTGTAAGTTCGCACACAATCTATAAAGTTCACGTCATTATCGATAGGGCTTTTTACTAACTTTTTGTTTCAAAATAATGGTTACGTTACACTACTTTTGCCTCTCGTTGGTCATTTCTATTCTGATGTTATACTTTTGGCACAAAAAAAAAAAACATGTAAAAAACATGTAAGAAAACATGTAAGAAACACAAAAATAAATTATATATATTATATATATATATTATTATATATATATATTATATATATATATATATTAGTATTCATATTTATTTTATATATAAAGTATTATTTTATAATATATTATCTACTGTATAGTTTTCATATTTATGTATCAAGGTCATATTAAAATGTATTTATACAAGTTTTATCCTGTAGCGTCTATATTTTTTAAACTTCAATGTTACTTCTTTTCTTTCTGGTATCATAAGATTGAATCTATAGGCTCTTTTTCTCATTATTGCGGGCAGCAGTCAATGACTCTTAGTAAATAAATCCATAATCTGAGAGTAGATATTATGTCTGTCATAACTGTTATTCATTTTTTTCACTAAATTTTTTAATTCTATTTTTATTTTTAGAATGGCTTAGTGAAAGAGTTTCGAAATATATATCGGAATTCATTTTTATTTTCTCGCATAAATATTCGATATGATCAATATACTATCTGTCTATATTTTTTTACTTATTATTTATTCTCTTTATATGTGTTATTATTATAATATTATGTGGTTGGTCTGTGGCTTCTGTTGTATATGTAATAACTGGGTGTCGCTTTATTTTTGTTATATATTTTTGTGTCTAATAATGTTTTATACAAGTTTTATCCACAACTTGGATGTGTATGTATATAAATATTTCTTACGTAAATTTTTAGCTTCATATTAAGTTCTTATAATATCTTAGTTGTCTATCAACATCCTTTTTTCTATTATAAAGTCTTTATGTGATATTGTAAAGGAATTTGAGTTTAAAGGAAATGTAATAGTTTAATTGAAAAATCTTTTTATTCCTCTTATGTATTTATGGTTGGTGTATGTATTATATGAAAGTCTCAGTGTTTATGGATATTTGTGGTGTGTGATAGGATATATCTCTGGTATTGACGTTAATTTGTGGGTCAATTTTTCATTGTTATGGTGGTATCAAGTGTGAAATGGAGGTACTGGATTAGATGGAAGTTGGGGTGAATTAAATGTATGGTGTGGCTGTTTAAGTGGTTTTGTGTTGTGTATGTGTTGTGTGGTTTGGTGGTGTATATTATATTTGGGTATATTTTGTAAGTATGCTTGATCTCTATTGAATTTATGATGCATTATGTGGGGATGGGATTTGGGTTTTGGGGTACATAAGGGAATTGATTTTTTGAGTGGTTTGATAATACAGGTGTAGAAAGATGGAGAGGAGTTTTAGGTGCTTGAAGTACAGCAGCAAGTAGTTACTCTGCGTGGTGGAACTGGCGGTGTATGGATTTGGGTTTCGGATGGATTTGAGTTGGATAAATATAACAGGGAAAAACTAAGTATAGGGCTCTCGTGTTTAGGCAGAGTAGTTACATTATTGGCTGTATGAAGTAGTGAAAGGGAGCGTGTAGTTGCGGGTGTCAAGTTGGTGAAAATTGATTCTTGTTCTAATTTGGTGTATAAAGCAGAACGAAGGGCAAAGGGGAGTGAGAAGGACAGAACTGAGCGGGAGGGAAAGTAGGAGAACAGGAGGGGCGGGGGAGGGTCAACGTGGCGGCGAAGGGCGCGGGAAAAGGGGGAGGGGGAAGAAAAGGCTGGCAGACAAGACAAACAAAGGAAGGTCCTGGAGATACACTGTAGAGGCACATAATATTGGCCTTGGAGCAGCCTCTCTGTAAGGATAAAATCAGAAGGGCAAAAGTTTTTTTCATATTTTGAAAGATATTTACAAACTGTTTAGCAAGTCGCCAAGAAAGGGAAATATTTTGCATGATATTCATCATTAATCAATGATCAATCCTCAAGATTACAGAATACATTGAAGTGAGTGGCTTATCTCTTTAGAATAGTTGAGGCTGTCTTCAGGAGCTTAAAATCAATTTTGATCGCTTGTGAGCATATCCACAAAGAAGGGACAGACCTTGCATCACTTGCAAGGGGAATCTTGCTGGAAATAGAAATGAGAGTTTCCTTGTCCCCTGTTATGTAATGAATGAATTCCTTAGTGGCACTCTCTCTTATCTTAGCAATGCTTGGCAAAAGAAGGACTTTAGTATGACCAAAATCATCCCCCTAATTACTAACAAAATTGCACCTGCCAAATATTGCAAATCAGTGTGGGGACGTCATAGTGAACTTACAAAAAACGTTGTGCTGGAAAAAAGGAGAAGTTTTGCATCTGAAGTGCACCTGATTGCTGATGAAGATAAGAAAATACATTTAAAGGGATGAAGATGTACTGCGATAGTGTAAATCGAAAGAAATTGAAAAAGGGTTCAACGACGAAAATCATTGATATATGATTTTGCTAGTCGCTTGATACGTTTCAGTATTAACAATTACCGGACATTTCAATTTTAAAAAATTTTTGTGATACAGATTTCCGATGCTAATGCGGAAAGGTGTACTAGTGACCTGAGATCCTTCAATTTTTATATCATTTCCATGCTCGGAAAGCGAAACATTTAAAGCAGATGAAAGTCCATGTCCCGAAAATAATTGGAAGGGACGTGGGGATAGCGAGTTACAAAAGGTCTGAGGATATGTGTTGACACCGTGTCAAGAACAGCCTCGGGAAACAGATCGCTCTGTAGGAGAACCAAATACTAAGTAATTCAAAGACTAGAAATGCTGCAAACTTTAATGGCAATTGTATGATGATAAGCATCGAGGGGTCCTGACATCTCCATAGGCGTATTTTTCTAGAAAAAAAACAGTCGACTTTTTATGCGACGAAAAAAACTCGTCGTATACGATTCCCTTAAACCTTACTTTTTTAATACCCTTAACTTACTAAGTACTAACGTGGGGGCTACGGCCTACAGGAGTGTTTATATATATATATTATATATATATATATATATATATATATATATATATATATATATATATATAATATATATATATATATATATATATATATATATATATTATATATATATATATCTTTTAATATAATATATATTAATTGATTTTAGGATATTATACACTAAGTATTTAAAATTTATTACTAAGATCTTATGCATATTACGCCAAATGACGTAAAATGAATAAGATCTTACACTTTACAGAACTTGTGCATTTTACATCTTATCGTATCCTTATTTTTATTTTTATTTATCTAACTTCCAATAAATTTCCACAAATAGATGGGCTATACTTTTTTTAACAACTTAAGTTTGGTTTATTTCGGAATATTTACTAATTCATTATTAAGACAGTACTAAATAGACTAGGGTAGCTGAAAGTGACAAGAAAATCATTATCTTTAATTTATGTAAATTCATGTTATATCTTATGTGCCCCCCCAAATCTTTGTAAAGCACCTCCGGGGAAAATTGTCTGAAAGAAACACTGTCTGCGAGTTTTGTTTGATAAATAGGTTTCCATTTTTTATATAACATGTTTTTATGAACTGAGGATGATCCTTGCTTTATTGTAGAGCTTTAAATAACGTGAGGTTTCAACAGAGTCTGCCACAAAACTTTCATTAAAAAGTGTTATTTGGTTTTAATCAAACACAAGCCTTGAAGATGTTTGATTTTAAGTTATCAACGTTGATTTTAAATCTCAGTGACCGTTTGTCTGTGACGTCATTGGCACGCTTTTCGCCAAGTCTGTAGGCATCAGAAATTTCACAGGGTTGTATTTTTATGTTTAATTTTCGTTCGATAGTGTTGATTACTGTTAATTTACAATTCTCGTTCTCACTTCCGGCAGGTATTTCACTGCCACTTAAAACCAAGAATTTTTAATATTATTTTGGCTGGAGGTGTTCTTTGAATTTGTTTCAATGTTTTGTACTGCAGCTTGGATTTCAGATAAATCTGGTATTTGTACTGGAGCTTGCATTTCAGATAAATCTGGTATTTGTGAGACAGGATTTGACGCATCTTTGCTTTCGGATTCTAATTTGTTCAATTTACGTTTCAATTCTGCGATTTCTTTATCTTTATCATTATCTTTTTGTTTATTAAACTCTTTAAATTCCTTAAAAGCAATTTTGATTGATGTCACTTCACTTTTTAGATGTTTATGGTTGCTTGCAGGTCAGAATAATTGGGAGAATCTATTTGCCTATTGGGGAATGGGGAGGGAAGTGTGAGGGATATTGGAGAGTAGGACAAATTAAGGATTGCGTTTTCTTGAGATTCTGATAAAGTTAAATTTTTGAGGGAAAGTTTTGTCTGGTCTTCTCTGTTTCGGATTGTCAATTATCATGATTATTTTTATTTTTATTTTGCGTGTATATTATTGGTTTTTGTTTTGTTTCATTTTGAAGTTATTAATAGCATTAGAGTTTGTTTTAATTCTATTTAACGTCACTTCTGTTGTTGTTATTAGTGTAGTAATTGCAAGGGGTTTTTTGCCATTGTTATTTTTGCTTCAGTGTTGACAGTTGCTGGTTGCTGGCATTGGACCATAGTCGTTATTTCTTAGTGTTGCCATTTTGGGATGACTTGTAAATTTGGATAGTGGCGCTAATTTTTGAATATTTGTCTCTAAATGGTATTTCAAATCTTTTAATAATAATAATAATAATAATAATAATAATAATAATAATAATAATAATAATAATAATATTTTAATAATAATAATAATAATAATAATAATAATAATAATAATAATAATAATAATAATAATAATAATAATAATAATAATAATAATAATAATAATAATAATAATATATAATAATAATATAATAATAATAATAATAATAATATAATAATAATTAATAATATATAATATGATATAATAATAATAATAATAATAATAATAATTAAAATCGCTTTTGCAGGATATTTTCTATTATCCTTATCATTGAAGGAAGCTCATATGGGGAATTATGGGAAACCCTGTGGGAATCATCGATAAGAATAAAGTGCGCGTATCATGCGCTGTGGGAAAAAACACAATCAATATTTTTGAATTCAATGTGTAGCATCAACCATACATGTCCATAAGTGTTCGTACATGATACATATTTGAAAATCATATACAGCATATATATATATAATAAAATGATATATATATATATTATATATATATATATATATATATATATATAATATATAATATATTAATATTTAATATTATATTATTTATTTTATAATATATATATAATATATAATTATATATATATTATATATATATATATATATTATAAATATTTATATTTATATAAATCTTATATAATAGAAAAAAGTAATTATATATTATATCTGCATAACCTTTTAATAAATTTTATAATTTTAAAGCGGTTGACTCCAGGAACGAAGCTAATAAAAAAATGTAAAATAATTTCAATGGTTTTAGGGTAAATACATTAGTAAATACTGGATTTTCAATGTAATTTAATTAATATTGCAAAAAAGTAAAAAGAAATTGATATATATTTTGTGCTTCCGTAGGTTACTAAAAGAGTAGCAAATTTTATTTCAGTTTAATTTTCATGTATGCTACTAATTTGTAGGACGCATGATATAATAAATTGATATTTGAATATTTTTGATATTATTATTTTTTTTGATCCCGGGGGGACCTTCGGCCCTTATATCTCCCACGTCCCCTGCTAAAGCAGGTTGCCCCTCTCGCGGGTCCGTGGTGGATTTTTTAAATAAAAATACTCCCTAAAATTAATTTTGAGAATAAAGCTTGAAAAAACCCTTATATTAAGTTATATATATCATAATATAATAATAATAATAATAATAGAGATAATATACGAGTTAATTCGATATTATATTTATATATATATATAATAATTATTAATATAATTAATTTATAATCTAATTAAATTATATATTATATATATAAAGATATAAATATAAATAATACTATAAATAATATCATTATAATTAATAATATATAATATAATTATATTAAATTAAATTATATAATTAATATATATATAATTAATAATTATAATTATTAAATAATAATATAATGAAATTAATAATAATTATAATAATAAAAAATAATATAAATATATAATAATATAATTAAATTAATATAATTATTAATTATTTATTAAATAATAATTATAAATTACATAATATATATAATATAAAATACTAATAATCATATTTAATAATAAATAATATATATAATATAGTATGACTTACTTATATTTCTATATAATGTACAAATACATAACTACAATAACTTTAATTATTTATATAATATTTTATCAAAATATTACTAATATATATATAATTCATAGATATTATCAAAATAATAGTATATTATGACTTGTACCTACTCACATACGAAATTACTCGATATTACGTTATGTCTTTATCGAAAATTTCCTCATCTGACAACGTGTAACTACATTAAATGTATGATATATTTAATTATTGATTATATATTATATATATATATAATATTATATATATATATATATATTATATTATATATATTTATTATATTTATATATTTATATAATATATATTATATATATTATATAATTATATATATATATATATATATATAATATATATTTTAAAATTAATATTATTTATCTATTAATAATTAATAATCATATATGTAGGTTATGATATATTATGGAATAGTAACATAAAATATGATATTGTGAATAATGATCGGTTAGAATTTTTGAGGAAACAGTCGAGAAGAAGAAATTATGTATTTATATTTTTACGGTAATTCTTTCAATTTTCTTTATATTCCTTCACGTATCATCTATTGCATTTTATATATATCTATTAATATATATATTATTCTAATATATAATTCTATTATATTATTATATCATTAATATATATATATATATATAATAATATATAAATATATATTATTCTATATATAATAACTATATATATATATTTACTTCTAATATAATATCTATTAATATATATAATACTATTAATTATTAATCATATCTATATATTTATTTATATTTAATATATATATACTTTATCTATTATCATATTATATTATTATTTAATCTTTACTTGTTCTAGACTCTTCACGTAACTTTTTTAGCTACTCGTGCCTCGGGCTTCTTTACATATCAAATCTAGTTTATATTTTATATTATTATTATATTAATTATACTCATTTATATATTTTATATATAGATTTTATATATTATTATAATATTATATTATATTAATATTTTAATAATCATTACTATTATTTATATATTATATTATATATCTAATATTATAAATATAATAAATAATTAATTATATTTTCTATAATATATATATATATATTATATATCAATTATATATTAATTATTATAATATTATATTATTATATGAATAAATTATTAAGCTATTCCTATCTAAAACGTTTTTCTTTAATTTAGAGTTGATTCCAATTTTATTAACTTATAAATATTTCAATGTTTATTCTTTTTATTAACATAACACTAATATTTCACCTTGTATAAGCAATTTCTTTATTAGTTTTATTTATTTTAGCAATATTTTCTTTGTTATTTAACTGGACAATTTAATTTAAATATTTATAGAAGAATTAACATATTAATGTATTATTTTAACATAGTAATTTATTCCAAACCATTAATAATACTTACTTAAATCACAGTAAGATAATTAATTACCTTCTTCCACTATTTTCGATTTGCACTACAAGAAGTCAATTTGGTGCCTATTTTTATGGGTTAAAAGCGGGTTATTTAATTAAGGTATTGGTCTAACTCTTACTTACTTCTTCCCTCTTATTATTAATCGATTTCTAATTATTATTGCATAATCGCTTTAATTATTTATCTTATGATTTATATAATTTCAATTTATTTTAACTAATAAGTTAAGCCTCTTAAAATATTGCATAAATAATAACTCATTACGTTTCTCAATAATTGATTTAGCTATTATTTAATTATATCAAGATATTATATATTATATATATATATATAACTATATATATATTTATATTATATATATAAATATATTATTTATATATTTAACTTTATTATTATATTATATATTAATATATTTATATTATTATTATATATATTATATATTAATTAAATAAAAACATTGTATAAATATATATTTTATAATTTCATAATAGATTATATATTAATATATATTTTTATATTACCATATATATATATAATTTTATATTATTTTTAATATATTTATAATAATATATTAATATTAATATATATTTATCTAATTATATCATACCTATAGTAGTATGAATGGGAATATAGATATTAGGTTTTATGGGATTACTTCTCTACACTTTACCTGGGGTGGACTTATTGAATATGAGTACAATTACTACGTTTTATCCTCACAACCGGGGTAGGTCTAATCTAATATATATAAATATTTATATATATAATATATATATTATTATCTATATATATATATATATAATATTTATAACTTTATATATGATATCTCTATTATTTAAATATCTATATATATTTATATCTATATTAATATATAATTATATCTATATTTATTCTTATATATATATAATAACTTAATTATTTATACTTTTTATATATATATTATCTCTCTATATATTATGATATTTATGCGTCTCCTTATGCGGGTCAACTCGCATTGTGTTTTCACAAAGTACTTTTTATTTTTCTTTTTGGGTTCGGTAATATATATATATATAACGGTACTCTAAGCCTTCATTAAGCTTACTTAATGGCATAGCTAAATACTGTATTGAAACTAGAAACATTTAATATACAAATGTAATACTCGATAAAATTTTTCGTTATTATACAATTCAAATATTCGGGTTTGTCAAATCTAATATAATGGTTTGTAAGTATATATCTTTCCTATCATTATGTTTTTTTTTTCCAACTATATTATATAGCTTCTGTAGATCATACTCACTCATACTATCTAGCTGTTATAATATGGGCGATACACTCCCTCAGGTGTAACTAACAATACTATATGGTAGGGATGTCCCTTAATCATTTACTCCTATAATTGGATAACGTACTAGCAGTAAATTTCGTACATATTCATACCTGACTCAATATGTGAATATACTTATAATTTATGCCTTAACTAGGATATTCTCTGCCTTTCATGAGTAAGACTTTAATTGGTACTACCATTAGAAATATCCTAGTAGATCAAGATACTATATGCTTGAACTATAACTGGACGCTGCCAAAACGTATCGCAATTATGGTAAGACAAAAGTTAAGCTATTATTACTTATATATTATTTACTTTTATTTATTATTATGAGTAATTTTAATTTTTACGCGTTTTATTAAACAATTTCCAACATAATTTTTATTTGTATTATAATCTAATAATTATATATATATATATAAAATTATGAAAGAAGTTTAAAAAAAGACATTTATAATCAAAGCAAACTAAGAGTATATATATTAATAAATTATTATTATTATATATATATTATTACTATATATATGATCTAATATATTATTATAATATATATATATATATTATATATATCTACTATATATATTATATATATATATATATATATTCTTTTATCATATTTTATATTATTATATATTCATTAATATATATATTAATATATATAATAATTCTATATATTATTATCTATATATATTTTAATATGTTAATTATTATCTATAATATTATATTATATATATATTCTTTATATTAAATATTATATATATATTTGCCGCTACGATCGTATTTCCCACAACCGGAAGCTTCTAGCAACCTTTTTTTCGCTTATAGAGAGAGGGGATCGGAGAGAGTCGCATGGGTCTGCAACATATGGGAGAGTATACGAGGGCGATCTAGATGTTCCTAGGTGGGATCTCGAGATCTTATGGAGAAGAATACCGGTTAGAGCTCATAAGAGATAGTTCATCGCTCTCATGTTACGAGAATGGTTGCTTATAGAGTCACTCGCGGCGTAGCACACGAGTCGAGCGGTGTGACTTTTTAAATAAAAAACTAATATACACTCACAACATACCCCACCCACACGAGCATCATCACTACAATTCTTACACATATTGAGCCTTATCCTATCACATACAGGCTTGCTGAGGTTTTACAGGACATTAACTGAGTATAGTATTGGGCTTCTAGTAAGACGATGATGATAAAGGTTAAACTCTGTTGGGCGACTTATGTTATCTCATGCTAGCTGGTGCATAGCCGGTTAACGCATCCACTACTAATACTACTTTAAATACTACAGGTTTCAGAATAAGCTTATATATTTAAATATAGTATAGTTATGTAGAGATTTTACGATTTTTTCAGATAAAGCAGAATTACTGATTCTAGAGTCTGAATATAGTATACGCATTCTGGTATAAGTGATCGTTTTTATATCACTCTTATTTGTGAACTTTTAACCTTCGCCTGATTCTCCGTAGAAGGCTAGGTTTCTTTCATAATTTTACCGGTCTTTGAGTTCCAACTATATATCTATATATATATTCTAAGATTGGGTTTATATATAGTGAAGGTTATCTAGTAATTGTAGGTTTAATTTTGAAAATGGGGTGTTTCGCTGAGTGAATGTTATAGCTCTCATTCGTAGACGGAATTCATATCTTACCACTTATGAGTGATTTACCTACCTACCAATTAGGGGTAGTAGCGTCAACCTTATAACTATTATAATATTATTATATATTTAGACTTCATTTAATAAAAATAATGGTTATTATTATTATTATATTTAATAATAATGAAGTGAGTATTACGATCTGACGCACTGGAAATAAGTCCAGATGGATATTAAGTGAATAATGTATGAAAGGTTGGAATGAAAATAAAAGAGAATAGATTAGATGACAGTATTACTGTGATATACTAATGAAGTATTAATATATTATTGGAGTGGATTAAGAGAAATCTATAATAATAATATGAATAAATAATAATAATCCAATAATACATACATGGCGGGTGGGTGTGATACTATTACACTATTATTATTTGAATAAATCATAATATTGAAAATCATCTAATGATTAAATATGTGTTAGAGTGATTTGAATACTTGACTATCTAAGAACGGATTAAAGTATTACATGACTTCGAATATGTAGTACTCTGAAGTAGTTAAGATGGCTGAAATAGAGTGTAGGAGCTAATTGGAGAGTAGTTGGGACATGCGATTGTCTGAAACTGAGTGTAGGATATACTCAATCTGTGGAATTCATTACACTTTCGTGAATTACCTTGAGAAATGTCGCGTTCATGTAAATATTAGTGTTAATTTAGTTAGTGCTTCTTCATTCAATATTTTGATTGATTGACTTATATTTAATAGTTGAAGTCACCTTCTGGTGTATCATATTAATTTTATTTATGAATCTATATTTACAGAGTAATGTATTAAACATTATATTTTAATCGAATACTTAATCACATCGCCACTCATATATTATTATTAAATAATAATTAATATATTAATAATTTCAAATATACTAATAATTCAAATTAATAACTAATTTTATCAAAAATTATAAATATATTTGAATAAATTATAAACTTTAATTACAACAAGAGAGTATACATTAACAATTGTTTATTTGATGTATTTCCATTAAGTAAGTAATAATAATAATAATAATAATAATGAAGTTTATAATTTCAATTCCCTGAAATAATAACTACATAACTATTAATCGATAATAATAATAATAATCAATCACATAACTAATAATACTAATAACTTGATAACTCGAATTGGAATATCTAGTATTGCTATGTGAATATATAATATAATTAAGTGACATCAAAACCCTTTTTGAATCCTTTGTTGTTGCATTAACGAATACTTTGCTGTTTTTTATAAATCTCAGCTATGGAAAGCACTCTCTAAGTGGGTTTCATCACGTAATCTTCGTCCGCCGCGAGTAATCATATGCTTAATTAACATTAAGAATATGTAGGCTTTATTCATAGTATTTTTAATGATATTTAAATGTAATCTAATTCTGTGATTTCAGTACAATTGTATACTTTATAATAGATGTATAACCGGTTACCTTCCTTGCCAGCAGTTATCCAATAACACCACCTATATATAACTCTTTTTACCTTTAACTGACCTAATTTGTTGGCTTTATACTTAGACCTTAATCGATATGACTATACTGGATTCACTTTACTATTCTTCATATGGATTACAAATTTTATTATAATCCTAATCACAACTATAATATATATATCGGATACATAATAATAATTCGTTATATTACATAACCACTATAATAACTTAATAATCAACAGTATTACATACGGTCAATACATAATCATCCTGCCTATACATTAAGCACTTTCATTGCTTATTGATTATTATAATAATAACTATAATGATATTCGTATACATCTATATCAGAGTAATACATGCTTAATACATATATCATACACTAGGCAGTCTACACTCTCATACAGTTTATTATTTATATACACATAGAAAATACTATATACTCATATTTAATAATTAAGCGTATATCAATAATCATAGATAATAATCACCAATTAACATCACATAACTACATTAATAAATTATTAATCTTATTATTAACATCAACTTTGCCAATTACATCAATTCATATAGATAATAATACATAGCATCCTTTGCCATTTCCCATCAACATATGATTATAATTAATAGTATACATGTAACTACATCTTATCATACCAAGACTTATAATTAACTATACACTACGCATATAACTTCGATGTAATATTCAAGCATCAAAGAAAATATTAAAAGTATTAGGCATAGAGTGTATACGTTTTATCAAGCAGAAATATACAGATAATGAATATAAATTAATAACTCAATTTAATATATCACATAATAAATTTGAGATTACATTATATATAATAAGTAAATAATAATCTTAATAAGTAAATAATAATAAATAAATAATGAATATCCGATCGATACACTTCAAAATAAATAAATCGGGTAATTACATACACTCACAGTATTATTCTACGTAATATCAATACAGTTTCCAAGCATAAACTACATGCAAAAATTCAATTGATCTAATCAGCCTACAATCATCATTAAAACTTATAATAATAATAACTGACATACATCAGAGTTACTAATACATGAATCGATAAGCTTTAATCATGATAATCGATTATTAATTTTCGCCGCAATCACATCGATCAGTATCCCGATTATCATTTGACTCCAACCATTAGGAATGATTGTAATATTATATAATATAATATTAATATTTAAATATTAATATTATTTACTTCAATTCAGACTATTAATAATCATGAGACTAGGTGTAATTATCATTAATTACTTTTAACTATGTGTGAGTACTCTTTTCAATATTTCAATTATTAACCTCATTAGCTAAATTAATATTAAATTAGTTGTTAATATTAATCTCTCCTGAACTGCATTAATAGATTAATATTACAGCTCCATGTTAAATTTGTTACTATATAATTTAATTTACTTGCCACTGAGTTAATTATTCAACTACTATAATTAATATTCTTAATATTCACACTATTAAACTTGGATACTGTTATTATGTTGAATCGTTAATTATTATATTTAAATCCATTAATTATTAATATTAACGGACTTAATATAATATTCCCGAATAATTAAAGTTAATTATTATGATATCGACTTAATCATTAAGAGTTCACATATTCTAATCATCTGAATCATCTATATTAATAATTGCAACTCATTAGTTATACATTAATGATGTCTAATATTCTCAACTGATTAATACTATAATACTTCTCACATACACTTCGAATAATTAATCCATTCAATAGTGAATATTAATATTCAACTCATTTAGACTATCTTATATATTTTAATATTATTATTACACACTCTTATTATATCTATATTGAGTTACTTAAGTATTAAATATCACATGTTCAATAGTGTCAATATTTCTTTATATTAATTCATAATAACTCGCATTTAATTAAATAATAATTACTGAGGATAAGATAATATTTGTAAACTATAGTTGATATATAATTTATATATAATCAAGTAATAATTACACCTTAACACACTATGTAACAAAATAAGTAATACAATTTCATTACTTAAATCATCACTCCATCACAATAATAATGAGATTGCAGTACAGTATATATAAATAATGACATAATATCAATATAACTCAACTTTTATAAACTACACAATAGATCGTAACCTAGGGAGGTCCAAGTTTCAGGTTGTTACATAATCAATTATAATAATTATATTTATCATCATCACATCATATCATCGCTTGCAATTTTAAATCATTATTTAAGTTATCCTCATAATATACATGACCATAAATAAATAATGTTAATTATACTATATTATTTAATAATACTATATAAAATCAATTAATAATGAAGTAACTCTTAATATTTATTCGAATAATGAGAGGAGTGGTAATATACTGATGATCTGAATTGGACATCAATAGATAGAGTGACGCTCATCATCTCAATGAATTCTCCGCGGCTATTCACTCCAACTCCCATAACATAATATATAAATGCACAGGACTAATAACTATGTACGCCATGCATCAACTTATGTGACGATGCACTACTCATACCATATATAGTTACATTAGCACATTAACTGATGCCGAATAACTTACAATACGATAATTTCAATCCATTAAAGAAATACTAAATAAGAGTCAGTCTAATAATACGTCTGGGTGTGATAGTTATAATATTAAGTGACTAAATTATCTTGTATACTGCATTATATTAAGTGTGTTAAAATCTCACTTCATCTATATTATATTTTCGGTGAATTTAATTAATATGTGTTTACCTTATACTTTAACTCTAGTATGTACGACTAAGTGCATTTCAGGTCATTCGAGTTTAATATGTCCATTATCGCTGAGGACTTTGATGTTACTGAAAATTATACTAGATTGATCGGGTGGTGGACAGCGGACTGATATGGTCGTAGATTATTGCGAACAGGATTACGTGGATGAGTGCGTAGGGTGCCCTATTCCACTAGTTAATTGTAATGACTGTGCCCGGACGGATTTGTTGTTCTCTGGTGGTGGTTGATACTACTTCCGTTGTATAAGAGTTATGTCTTCTGAGATGGCCTTATGCCTGACTTCTGCTAAGTCCTGAGTATCTTGGTAGGGTTTGTGTCGAAAAGGAGGGATCTGTGTTAAAGTAATATCACACGTAGAATAAGGCGGTACTACTAGGATTATGGTTGTTTAGAGTGAGTACAATCTTTCGTGTGTTAGTATTCATGCTTAGAATGGTGAGCAACAGCACCTGGGAACATAGTGTCTGAGGCTTATTAAAGTTCTCTTAGGATATATTGGTTGAGTGAACAGGGAATCGTTATTGATCCGCAAGAGTCGTTCATGTAGGAAATTTGGAGGATATGCTCAGGAAGGTGTCTGGTGTGACCACTTTAAATCGTTAGGTTGGGATTATTAAGGGTTATCGTTATCTCTGCTTATGTGGTGCTTAACGCCGCGCTCTCACAATTGACGGGTATGTTTTGTTACTGTTTACTTGCTGTTAGGGATTCGTAATAGGGTCTGGGCGCATGAGGCTTTAGTCGGGCTGGGTGAGATCAGGAGGTTATTGGCATGAATATCACCCTACAGCAGGTTAAATGTGTTCAAGATGGATGTCCTTATACAAGGTGGAGTGTGGACTATGCGCCGTTCTCCGATCTCAGGGTTAACTTACGGACTTTCTTCTTTGTTGATCAAGACACTTTAACTAAACACTGCGGTAAGAACGTAATAAGAGGAGTATTATGTGCAGTGTTAAGAAATGGGTAAATGAGAGACATGGGACCAATGAAAGATCACGCTCTGAGATGGTCTTCGGTCTTATTACGTGGATATTAGGACGATGATTACTGGCTTCGGATTCACAGGAGACTGTTTCGGTGTAGGTGATGCTTTTTGAATCGAACTCGGTTTCACTGGGATTACCGGAAGAAAGAAGTGATGAAGTCCATTGTCAACGAATGTTCTGGAAAAGGTACGAAGTGAGCTCTCTCGCCGCACGTACTGCTTGAGAAGGATCACAGGCTGGCCAATAATAAAGAGTAAATAATGGTTGTGGCCCCTCAACTCGGCCTTCAGGGAGATGACACCCTACTTATCTTGACCGATCATAGACCCTATAGCGTGAGGCGTGTCGCGTTCGCGGTTCGTGAAAGCTCTACGATCGTTGACTTTATCTGACACTTCGCATTGCGTCACTATAGGTTCTTAATTTGAGGGTGCCGGTCAAGGAAGCTGTGCTTCTTTCTTTTTCGAACTCTGTGCTTATTCTTTCTGACCTACTTTTCTTTTCTCGATCAGACGTTTCCCGCTCACACTTACCTCCTCCTCCGCTAATCCATTGGAAACGCCTGAACATGAATTAAAGGAAAACCAATTAACGTTTAAATATTACAATTTATTTTTGGAATATTAATATTATATATTTAATATTATATTAATACTAATATTATCTATTAATATTTAATATTAAATATTAAGGGTATTCACTATATTACTTTATTTACATTAGTTATCATTAATAGTTATTTAATCATTATTATTAGTATATTAACGGTCATCCTACTCAACTCATTTAATTCAGTTAATATTATATTGAATCTCGTTAATTTAAATCATTATATATTAACATTTTTTAATATCAACCTATGGGTATCTATTCAATAGTTTCGAATAGAATTAACGCATTATTACATTTATTATCGATTTTAGTAATACTGATTATTGATATTAATATTAATATTCACATAATTAATAATTCACATCAACCTTATATTCAATACTCCTCTACCCTAATAGGTTATTAATCTATTAATAATCGACACGAGGATAAGGTAATTATATATTTCTACACTCCAATAATAATATTCATTATAATTATAATGACATATATATCAATAATGAATACATCACAGGCACGTCACTTTGATACTATAA
>JABUQX010130835.1:32500-45514 GCA_015478945.1 Trachelipus rathkii
AATTATTATTTATTAGTTTTATTATTAATTATTAATTTTATGTTATCGTATATTTTGTACTTATAGTATGTATTTTCTTGATTGTCGAGTAGGTACCTATTTATGATCCCTATCCTCTGTCCTTAAACCTTTCTTCACTGTAAAGTTATATTTACTGAATATATGAATATCTACAATATATAGCTGAAATATTTTTACAATCATATTAACTATTAATATGATTTATAATATAATATACTATTAATAATATTATAATATATAATATTTATATTAATATTATATTTTATATAATTGATATTAATCTATAATTAATATAGATATCAATATTAATTATTATAGGTAATATAATTGATTGTGAATAATTAATTATAGTATTAATTATATTTAATATTAATTAATTTATATTATTATAATATATATATTAATATAGTTATAATATGTTATATTATTATATTATATTTATAATATTAAATATAATATTATATTATATATAATATATTAATATTAATATTATATTATTATATAGATTTAATTTAATATATTTTATATTATATTATTCTTCATACTTATCTTATCTTCATTCTATCTCTTATTTCCCAACAATAAGACTGGGGGGTAATGTGTGTGTAGTAAAAGTAAAAAGCAATCGGGATAAAAGGCTAAAAGTAGCAGATAGAAATAATGACATCACTATAGTACTGATCGATAGGAAGTCAAAGCTTTACGCAACCCTAGGTATATAGATACTATTAGTGAGAACTCGTGCGAATAGTTGCAGATAAATCCTACCTATTAGCAGCTCTGAGCTTGAAGCGAGGTGTAGGGCGTGCGTTTCCAAAGTTCTATACGTATATATATATAGTACCCTCCAGCTTATGATGCATTATCCGATACTATAGTGTATGAGGTAGTTACATCCCTGAGTAGCCAGTTGAGGTGCACACACCCTATAATATTGAATTCTACTTTTATGCACGCTTATATTCATAATCAGTACATCTGCCAATAACTCACTTTTACGTAGTACTTCTATACGACTCAATTCGTTTATTAATAAACTGACTCAAAATACGCCTTATTTATTTATTATATTCTAGCTATTACTAAGATATCATATACCAGTCCGGATTCGGATTATCAAAGGTCAGCTCTGTCTCCAACGATTCTAGATACTAGAGACTTGTCTCTCAATGATCGAACGCCGACTGAAGCGTATGTTCTTTACTCCATTTTCCAGCTATAAGTACTCACATATTCGATAGACAGTGTACTTACCATTTGTATTACATTTATGGTGAACACACTCTAAGTATCTCCGTACTAGATATTACATTAACAACTGTACGACATAACTCTTGCACGTAAAAAATTAGGTTCTATCTGATGTCTCATCCGTTTATAAGTTGCTTAAACGCCTAGCACTACTTTCTCATATCTATCATGCTGACCTCTAATCTAAGTTTTTTATAATTTTTTTTTCTTTTTTTTTTTTTTATTTTTTTTTTTTATTTTTTTTTTTTTATTTTTTATTTTTTCTTTTTTTTCTTTGTATTTTTCATCTGGTTTGAAGCTCCGTTTTTTTTTCGTTTTTTTATTTTTTTATTTTTTTGTTATTTAGATTTTATATTGTTGTATTTTTTTTTTTTTTTTTTTTTATTTATTTTTTGTTTTCATGTTCTGTGCACTTATGTAACTTATTGATCATTTGTCTCTTTTTTATTTTTTATTCATTTTTCTTTTTTATTTGAAATAAATGTCATTTTCTTATTTTTTTTTAATATAATACTGAGAATGTCAACTTGATCATTTTCTTCATGGTTTATATAGACGACTTAGCACTTCTCTATGCTATTGCTCACATATTTAATTTCCTATACTTGGGATTTAAAATTGTCTTTTAATCACAAAATTTCCTGCATTTATTCACAGCCCCGCCAACCAATCATATCTTGCTCGAATATACTCACTATCATATATATCATGCATGCATCTAGTACCGTCACCAATTTCATACCAACACATAATCACTCTCCTATATTAAATATTATCAAGCTCAGACCTTTGTTCCCAGCATGCTCACCCATACTAACATAACCTTCAACCCGAGGAGTCCAGTCCTACGACAGTACGTTACACAATCAATCACAACCTTTATCACTGATCTACATTATCACACTACTTATCCAAATTCCACTCACTTACGATCAGTCAACCCTCATAGAATACTTCGCGTCAAACACTGTCGACATATACTATCTTCATACTCTGATCTATCAGTTCTACCAACTACAGAACGGGCAATCTAGTATACCTAGGCCATATAAAACGGTTGGAGCAATACTCACTCCATCATCATACTCACTAACATTCCTTCTTACATTCTATTAACACTCATAACGTATTTCCTGCCTAGCTACCTATTATATACTCTTTTAGTTTTTTCCTAACTCCTATCTATAACATATATTTAAATAATTGAATAATTAATATAAAAACTTATTTTATTTTAATTTAAATATTAATACAGGAGTCACGTTTTACTATGGATATAAACGTAATAAATTTACATATTTTTTCATGATCTTGTATGGATATGTTACTCTCTCTGACTAGTAAGTATATAGATTATCATTATAATAATATTTATATCATAATTATTGTACAAGATATATTATTATTTATTATATTAATTTTTTAATTAATTATATATTATTATTAATTATTCATATATTATTATTGATTATATTATTAATAATAATATAATTATTATTATTATTATATATATTCTAATATTATTATTATTATATATATATATATATTTATTAATTATTATATTATTATCAATATTATTATATTTATTAATTATTATATAAAATTATATTAATATATATATATATGGGTATACATTATTTATTTCTATTAATTATTATTATTATTAATTATTTATTATAATATTATATTAAATGTATATTAATATATTATCTTATTATTATATTATTTATTATTATTATTATTATATATATTATTTATTTATTTATTGTGTGTGTAGTACTGTGATAGCGTTATGTCGTAATGTCGTGTGCTGATGTAGTTTCCGATAGTGCGTGATGTGTGAATTGATGGTATGTGATGTTGTGTAGTTGTGTGTGAGTTAGGTGTGTGTATGGTGTGATGTGTGTGGTGTATGTAAGTATACTTAATTATTAATATATATTATTCTGAGTTCACATGTTATTGATGATTATTTATTATTGCGCGATGTCATTAATAATTCATCTAAGATGAGTGAAGATTTATGTGCTATACAGATTCTACAAATATTGGCTTATTACTTCTTTTGCAACTCGCTATTTCAACGATCACGGATTTGGTTGTTATATCTTCAATTGAAATATTATTTATTAGATAAAATAATAGGGAAATTAAACGATAATAAATGTCTATATTATTATATACATGAATCTATAACAATTTATTTTATCATTCCATCATTCAATCAAATATATATATATAACTTATTTCTGGATGACTATACTGGATATAATATTAAAATCATGAAGGACATTTCTCCTCTGTCATGAACGAACACATCTTCTTGGCTGGTCAAACATATATAACTGAAATGAAATGTCATTTTTGCATATAATAACTTGTTTTATGAAGAATACAATTAATGATCTTTTTATTAATAATATCTAAAACGGAAAAATCATTGATAGAGTTAGCTATAATTAATTAATAGTTTTTTTTTTATATATATGATTTATACTCAAATGAGGTTATTATCTTATTGTTAAGATTAATTTTGCATGAGTTAGATTATATTCATATGGTTATAAATATTAATAATGAAATATATAATTGCTCGTTTTTTTAAATATTTATGAAAAATTATAGATTAATCCAATAATGCATACGACCAAATTATGATTTACTAACTTAACTCTATGTGTCGAGTATTGTTAATTTATAATTTAGATGTCGAAATAAGATTGTGAGTTGATTAGAGGATAATATGAAGTGTAAGACTATTGAATAATAAGAATTTTGTGAATCAATATAAAGTATTGAATGAGTACAATGAGAATTTTGTCACATATCGAAATAATATCTTAATATTGTAAGTATATATTATTGTAAAGTATTTATATCCGTTACAGCGCGTATTAATATTAATATATAATATTAATATTAATATTAGTATAATATTTTTAGTTCCATTAATTAATTATTAATTAATTATATATCCAAATAGTTTGTATTATTCATATACTAAAATATTCATATATTATATAATTTTTAATTTATATTTTATTATTATTATTAATTTAATTATTATTTAATTATTATAATTTTTAAATTATTATTATTTTATAATTTAATTATATTATTATTATTATAGATATATTAATTATATTATTATTGTAATTATATATAAATTATTTAATTATTATATTATTATCATTATTATTATTATATATTATTATTATTATTAATTATTATTATTATTATTATTTATATTATTAGTATATTAATTTATATAGAACGACTTTACCTATCTATTTCATTATCATGTCCCTATAAGTATTTACTGAAAATATATATTTGTACTACTTATGGTATATTAATTTTAATTAAGAAATTTTTTATTATTGTTACACATTTCACTTTATATTACTAATATTATATTATACTATTATATTATTATTGGGTTATTATTATTGATATAATTATATTATTTTTATTATTATTATTACTATTAATTATTATTATTTTATTATATTGTATTAATTATATACTAATTATGAAACATGTAGTATTTATAATATTATAGTATATATATATTGAATCACTCGATTTATTATTTATTATATTTATTTATTATATTATTAGTTATTTTTCTTTAATTTTTATTTATTTATTATATTATATTTATATAATTATTTAATTTATTATATTATTATTATATATAATTATTTATTATTAATTATTATTATTACTTATTATAATATTATTATTATTATTAATTATTTTTTAATTTAAAATTATTATAATTTTAATTTATGTATATTAATTATTATTGGAACTGATATTATTCGTATTTTTAAGACTTCCTGATAGAATTTTTGTATTTTATTTATTATTTAAATATCATTAGTATCCGTTAGTTTGCTATTTTATGATTTATTCTAATATTACTGTCTTAGTATAAGAGTAAAAATATATTATGATATCGCTATGAAGTTAATATGTTATAGGGCGTAGGAATAATACTATGATATACAAAATATATATAGTGAAGCGTCATGTGTAAACTAAGATTACATTATAATTATGATGTAGATGTCTTCATCTGACTCTCGAGTCAGTTTAGTAGAATAGTAATTTATTTGTTGATCTCGTGCGGTATATATTTTAACTAAAGGATACCCAAGGTAGAAACTGCGTAAGAGATGGCCAGCGAGCTCGCCGAGGTTGATAGACTCGGGCCGTTCACTCGCGGGGGATGTTCAACAGAAACATGGAGGTATGCTGAATTTATATAATTTCGCTCACTCTACTTCCATTCACGGTTGGATATGATGGTGCTCAGATACTCATTTAGTTATTCCTTATTATTGAGTAAACACGAATAATTTTGATATAAGTTATTGGGAGATTAATTAACTCACTCTATGTATTATTATTAGTTATATTAATTATTATTATTCCATTATTACTCACTCTATTATTATATAATTTATGTGATTTAACCTCTCATCTCCCCAGCAACCTCATTACTTACGTTTTTATTATTATCAATGTTATTATTTGTTATTATTACATCAAACTTTTGCATCCTTCCTATCATCTACTTATTATTATTATTATATTATTATTATTATTATTATTATATTATTATTAGTACCGTCTACGGGTGTTAATGGATATAAATTCAGGTCCCACTCAGTCTCAAGGGTCTATTATTATTAATTCATTATATTATTATATATTCACAGCTTAGATTACTCATTAATTATTAATTAGCCATAATCCATTATACACTTACACTAACTTCTCATGACTCATACCCTGGTCGAGAGATGCTCATTTCGAGCTACTTCATACATCTATATAATTTTCTATTTTTTTTATTTTTTTATATATATATGTTTAATTATTATTAATTATAACTTATTTTAACATATTTTGACAACAACATATAGCTTTACACGCATGGTGATCCTTACCAATAATATAGTTTAATTGATTGATATTTACTGTATATGATTTATTCATACTTATTTCGCGAAAGAATCATATTATATTCACTCTTATGAAAATTAATATATACTATTTATTTTTTAGATATTTATTTTATTGTATTATTTTTTACATTTCTGTAATAAGCTTTAAAAGAAATCTGAATTTCTTATAATATGTATTATATAGGTATTATTCATGTAATGGATGTAGAGATAGAAGTAGATATTTCGATTTTTTTTAAATTTTATTGTTTATATTTAATGTGATTTTTAATGTAATATATTAATTTAAAATTATTTTTCGAACTTACTGATATCAATGATATCTATATTATACTCTACATGATAATTCATTTTAGTATCATATACTACTTATTATTATTATTAATTGGCATTATTATTGGATGTATATTGTAGAAAAAAATTGTGCATAAACTAGTATCCGAGTCTTAAAACTCTCGAGTAATAAAATCAGTGGCACTTATTAATTTCTTTATAGATAATGAATTATACATTATAATAAGCAGATATGACATATTGTCCATAATTATATAAATTAATAATATATATATATATATATATATATATATATATATATAATATATATATATTATATATATATATATATATATATAATATATTATAGTATATATAATAGTATATATATATATATATATATATATATATATATAATATATATATATATTATTATATTATAATATATTAATATTTAAAATATTTATATAAATCTTTATTCGGAGAATATATATATATATAGTATATATATATGATATATAAGATATACTAGTCTAAAAAATAGTTATAAATATATTTAAAGGTTGTAGTGGATATTACAGTGGTATGTACCTAAGAATAAAAGCAATATAGTGATCGAATTATGAATAACGATTTCCAAACAAGTATTAATAGCTAATTGTAGAGAAATACATGTATTTCAAGCAAGTAAGAAAGTATTTCAATAGTATTTAATATAAATAGAGATAAAGATAATATATAGTCTCATATAATATAATTTTTTAGCAATAAGCTTTAAAAGTAAATAATAGTATTCAATTGAAGAGTCTTTAGGCCTATTTTTGGAGCTATAATTTAATTATACTCAATAAGTTTTGACATGCCTCTATTACGAAGTTTCACGAGATATTCGAAATACTTTTGGTCATAGTAGAGTTGTGTTGAATTAGAGTGACAGCGCTAGAAATGTTGATCGCTTTTACTCATGCTAAGGAATTGTATCGCTATGGACAAACTAAATTGCTGAAGCTGCGAGAGTAGAAACCAGATTAAAGTTTAGTAGAAATTGTATGTCACCTTAGTAAAAATCAGTACAGTGGCCATGACCAGGCCTTAGATATAACCGGGAAGCCAGTGTCGCGCAGCTACGGGATGGCTAATGAGGGTGCACTGATCTGAGGAGGGGAACTTTTCTGCTAAGCTGCTATGTGTTATCATAATCTCTCATTACTACGTTCATCTTACTGGCATTATGCACTGAGAGAGAATTTGGAACTATGCAAAGATGAAATCACAGTATTCTTTAAAAAATCCACATTTTCAAAGCGAGCTATTTTGTCTAAGACGTGCGAGCTTTTCATTGTACGCTTCTGATTTAAGCATAGCGCTACAATGGTGTAGACGGCAATTATAATATATTATTAATATATATATTATATATTATAATTCTCAGACTTTAATGTTGATTGTATATAAAATAAAAAATATAGTTTATCTTTTTATTATTTAAAATTAGCTATGAGTCTATATACGATAGTAGTATATTGATATATATATAAGCTTAATATATAGCGTCACAAAAGAGATTTGTGCTTCTACTATATATTATTATTATATTAATATCATATATAATATATATATTATATATATATATATATATTATATATTATATATACTTATATTATATAATATACTTAATTATTAATTATTTATAATATATATTATCATATATATATCTATTATATAATAATATAGTTATTTTATTTTATCTATAATATAGCTATATATATACCTATGTAATCATATATATTATACAGTATATAGTTATATATATATATTATATAATTAGTATATATTATATATATTTATCATAATTATATTAATATATAGTATTATAGTATATTTATATATAATATATATATATTATATATATATAATAGTAAATATATATTAATATAGTATTATCTAATATTAATATATATATATATTATATATAATATATATATATTAATATATATATATAATATATTATATTTATATATATATATAATATATATAATATATTATATATATGTATAATACACACACACAATATGATATATATATATAATATTATATATATATTAATAATATATTATTATATATTATATATATTAATCTCATATATATATATTATATATATATATGATAGTATTAAATATGTTATAGGGTTATACTATATGCAATGAAATTTTGGTTCATTTATTTCAGTATATTACGATGGTATATTATTATATAATATATATATAAGTATATAAATCATATTATATATATTATATATATTATATGATATATATATATATATATATATATATAATATATTATATATATATATATATATATATATTATATATATATATATATATATATAATATATTATTATATCTATTATTATATATTATTATATATATATATATATATATACCAATAAGATATGTGAACGTAATGAAATAAGGTTTTATTATGTACATATTATCTATATATATTGCGTTGAACTTTCTTCTTATATCCTCCCCCTAATTACCCATTAATACTATATATATATATATTATAATATATATTATAATTATATATATATATAATATTATATATATATAATTATATCTATATATATAATATATATATATTATTATATTATATATATATATATTATATTATATATATATAAATATATATATATTATAATTAATTATATTATATATATATATTTACTTATATGTATATATAGTATATATTATTATAATATATATATATTATAATATAATATTATATATATTAATATATATATAATTATATACATTATTATATACTATAGTATATATATAATATATATATATAATATATATATTATATATTATATATATATATATTTATAATATATATTATAATATTATATATATATATATATTAGATATAATATTATATATTAATTATATATATTATATATATATAGTTTATGATATTTATATATTATAATATATATGTTAATATATAATTATATATATATATTAGTCATTAATACATTTAGTAATAATATCACGATGTATTATTGCACAAAATTATTTGCGTAAGTTGGGTATACAATAAATGCTGTCACAAAACATAGAAATATAATATACTAAATATATATATAAGGTATATTGCAAAATTGAAACGTAAAAGGTAAGTAGTATACTCATTCTATATTTAAAATAATCTCTTAATTGAACATTATATAAACCCATTAAAAATGGGTGTACTACTGCTTCGTGCTTATCAAATCCGATATATTGTGGATGTAATGGGTGTCTACTATAGTTTATTATATAGTAGGTTCATACCATCTCAAATATGAGTCTTTAACTTTACTGTAACCCATATTCTGTGTATATTAAAATAAATAATCGATTGCTAGTATACTGATCTAGAATCATAAATCAGAATAACTGACCTTAATCTTGAATACTGCTTCATAATCAAACAGGGAAATATGTTGTTATAAATTTATAGATTATTGATCCTCAAAAACAATACTGAGATAGAGTATATGTGAAATCTCAGGCTTGACTGAAGATTTACTTAGTCCTCTAGAGCAGGTTAATGTAATACAAGTATAATACACTTGAAAGAGTCGATAATTCCAGCCCATTATAGTGTGAGATCGTCATCTGGTATCGCTCACATCTTAAGGATTAGGAATAGTGATAACGAGGTATTCGTTACTCACGTTCTTATATGTGATAGAAGTGGGGTTAGCACAGATAAAACTGTCAGACTCAATATATTTCAAATACTCTTTTTGTATCCATAATATCTGACTGAACGATAGACTGGTTTGGATGAACTTATCTCTATTACTGTAGATACTATACCAAGTGGCGAGGTGCTATCTAGTGAGATTGAGCTAGACTAATCTCTTACATTACACGTCCATTGCGATAGTACCTCGTAACACAAGGATGATACTGTGTATTACATAGCAATGGGATCTCTGTAGTGAATTATGTAGAACTCATCTGGGTTTACTATATCGTTGTACCTAGTGCTAGACATACATATTCACAGCTCCTACTTCATCTTGACCTAGTGGAGTCTTTCACCTCATCTTCATTCTTTTTTTATAGCTTGCATTTTTAATAAATACGCTCTATATAAGGTACGTCAGTGCTGCGTAGCACAACTTACACCTTTTTTGAATAGATGTTGGGGATTTGGTTAGGGTTTTCTATATTGACTTTGTGTTTGCTGGTGAAAAGTGAAGGTTCGGATACGGTGATATATGAAGCGTAACTGCGTCCTATATGAAAGGGCTCTGCAGTTTATTATACAACTAATAGGCTGTGCAGTTACCTATGTAAGTATATAATGATATATTATAATTATATATATATATTATAATCAATATATATTATGATATATTATATATATATTAATATATACTATATATTATATATTTATACTATAATAATATATATATTATATATATATATATATTATATTATGTATTTTATAATTGATAAAGCCATATTTTTACCTTGAGGGTTTTGCGTAGAGTATCAGGTATTAATGTAAGAAGTAGAATAAGTAGTAGTAGTAGTAGTTTTATAGGTCTCTCTTTGTTTTAAACAAAGTAATTGTTATGTTTTATTTCTATTGCATTAAAACGCAAACCGCAACCCCTGAACCTCCGGTTGTTTGAAAGAATTTAGGACCGCAAAAACACGACCCGAACGGGGTAGTGAAAAATTCCGAGCCGTTGCGCTTCCATCCACATAATATTTTATTATATTATATTATATATATAGGGAAAGTGTCATGTTCCCGTTTTGATTTTAGGTAGTTAGTGGACTCCACTAAGTGAGAAATATTTTATATATATATTATAAAATAAATAAATATCCATTATAAAAACCATTAATTAAGTACCCAAGTACCCACCGGGTTTCCCATCATATCAAATTATGTAAATTTAAAAATATATTCATATACGAAATTGTATTATCTTTAATTCTAAGTAACACACAAGCATACGATTATCAAAGATAGAGGATAGAAAAAGAAAAAAAAACAAAAAAATTTCCAAAAAAAAATTTAATTCAATTCAAGTCAATTCAATTCAGTTTTTTTCAAAAATTAGAATTTTAAAATTTCTTCATAAATTGACTATTTTTTCCAGTATAAGAATTTAAAATTTTCTTCAATAATTTGACTATTTTTGTCAGTATAAGAATTTAAATTAATACCCCGTCAGACTCAAGAACGATCTTACATCCTTCTTCTTCACAGGAGTTGGGGCTTCTTTAATTCTGCTCACATTTTCTTTATATAAACCTTTACAACCAGGGCTCAACTTGTGACCAAAGAATTCCAGATTAGAGGTTCCCAACAAACATTTCGAGGGTCTAACTGTAAACCCAGCTTCGGAAAGTTGATTGAATAATTCGTACAATTCTGCCAAATGGGTTTCACAATCCTTCGTATGCACGATAAGATCATAAGTACATAGCAGAAACATTATATTAGTTAGGAAAATTAAACATCAGAATATAAACCCACCTCCTAATACTAAAACTGCTCATACAAAATTGTCATACATCCCTAATTTTAGAACTATTTACTAATCTTTAATAATGTCTTACGTAGTTCAAAAGTGGGCGGCTAAGCTAAATTAGGCAAATGTAGATTGGAAAACTACGAACTGAGAGACATCTACACTAAAGAATTATCAATAATGTCAACGCATTTGTAGATTACATATAACGTTAACCGTCATTAAAAATAAACATCACTAATTTATTCTATAACGATAATGTATAGTGAGAATAATTCTAGTTACAATAACCCTTCGAATATAGTCTAGCTTTATAACGTAAAAAATTAAATAACTATATACACTAGCAACTAATCTTAATATTGAATAATAAAATATATTTATGTTAATATATTTTTATCCCAGATGAAAGTTCCGTGTCATCTAATACAACGTTATAGGCATATTAATATTCATCGTGATAAAATGATCTTGCCAATTATTGTACAAGTATATTGAAACCACAATCTTTTTTCTTTACTGACAACGATCGGCTATTAGATTATCATAGTGGCGATATCCGAACTCCTGTCAAAGTATACTCTCCCCTCATTTAATTAACTACCCATCATATATCTAATAAACCTCACTAACCGTCGATACATCTATTCTATCTACCTGTATAATAATATCATTAGATGGTTGTTTGAGTGGTAATTTGTATATATCAGTAGACATAATTGATAACTTCGTAGATTTTGTGAGTCTTCATCCTAATGTGTTTAAAATGAATATATTAATTTTCAGTATTATTAATATAATAATAATATAGTAATGTAATAAATATAATATAGGATAATAAATGGTTTACAAATACGTCCTCGGGGAGTATGTTTCATTTTTGTTAAAATACAGCGATCCGAAATTAATATCGATATTAATATAAGATATCTCATAACTTTTACA
>JABUQX010130836.1:5000-12500 GCA_015478945.1 Trachelipus rathkii
AGAAGCTGTTATCTCGAATCTCGACAAATCCGCAAAAATTCCTTAAGCTCTTCCTATTCGAACGGTATAAACTGCAAAATATGAGATATATTTTACCGTTACAGCTTTCAATATAAACAGGGGCAATAGCTACCACATTGCACTGCGTTATTGAGAATATTAGCGAAACATTCTATTCCAATTAAATCTGCCCATGAAGGTATTCAGCTTTCTAAAAATGTTATTTACTCCTTTTCTTGCATGGCCCCAAAATTACAATTTGTGTTATCACCACAAAAACCAACTACTTTTTTGTGTAAAATTATAATTTTTAATTAAATCTATTAAAATAATTAACATTTATGAGTCTCTGAAAGGAAAGATTGAAGGTCAAGGAGCTTTATACCTGAACTCTTATGGCTGGAAGAAACGAACCATAACGGGTAACAGTCTAATGTATCCGGTTTTCGCATCTGTTAAAACTTAAAAGTGTTACACAGTGGGCATCTATATTGTTGTCGTAGTTCTGCCTCAGCATATGGAGCAAAAAAATTTAAAACAATTGTTTCGCACTTTGTTCTAGCACAAGAAAATTTTGACTAGCACCAATCTACAGATCTAAAACTTTGATTTTCTCTCACAATATTATATTATATATATATATATATATATATATATATATATATATATATATATATATATATATATATATATATATATATATCTTATATATATATATATATATATATATATATATAATAATAATATAATATATATGTATATATGTATATATATATGTATAATATGTATATAATATATAATATGTATATATATATATATATATATATGTAATATAATAATAACAATAATATATATATATATATATATATATAACATAGCATATATATATAATGTAATATAATAATAATAATAATAATAATATATATATATATATAATAATAATAATATATAATATATATATATAATATATATATATATATATATATATATATGTAATAATAATAATAATATATATATATATATATAATAATGTGTATAATAATATATATATATATATATATCAATATATATATATATATATATATATATATATATATATATATATAATAATATATATGTATATGTGTATGTATATATATATATATATATATATATATATATATATATATATATGTATATATATATATATATATATATATATATATATATATATATATATATATATATATATATATATATATATATATATATATATATATATATATATATATATATATATATATATATATATATATATATATATTACTCTCATTTTATAATTTTTTAATAATTAATATAGTGGGATCTCTCTGGGCGGACTTTAAAAAAAAGCGGGACATTTTCTATTTTAAGAAAGCGGGACCGGGTCGAACAAAAGCGGGACTGTCCCGCCTAAAAGCGGGACTATGGTCACTTTATACAAAGGTAGGTGTTCGAGGGATTTACTTCTCTCATACCGTCACCATTACATCATGCTGTAGGACAAGGGTGCCTTTCCAATAGTGCTGTGTGAATAGTAACTCCAGCTTGTTCGTTGTGGTGCCTCCTCCATTCAGTCACCTCTCTTCCATGAATCTGCCTTCAACGCTTCTCTGCCGTAATCTCCCTCTCTCCAAGTCCCACCTCTGCGGTCACCTCAGAGGCTTGCCTTAGGCTTAGGATTGGGTGGATTTTCTCATTATATTATTATTTTTATTTTAGTATTCTACCCCCTCTTTGAAAAGGGCTCTGCCCGTGAGAGGTGGTGAGTTACCACTGTATATATATATATATATATATATATATATATATCTATATATGCTATATATATATATATATATGTATAACTTATATATATGTACTATGCTCACTCTTTCTTTATATCTATATATCTATATATTGAAAAAGTATATATATCACTTGTCAAAATTAATGCACCACTGGCTCATATGAGGTTAAGAGGTTACAGAAAGGACCAGAATGCTGTGTAACTTTATTATGCAAATAACATAGCATCAGGGATACAGTATAGGGAGCTGTAATAGTGTTGGGGGTGTATAGGGTCCTCCATCGTTTTAATTAAGGTAAATGACAAACCACGTACCTCCAACTTTAGAGATTTGGAGAAGGTTATGGCGGGAGCATGTTGAGTACGTGATCCATTCAGGTGTGAATTTAGCAGCTACAACCATGGAAAGGATTTCGCTTTGACTAACAAATGATGAGTGTGGACAGATTACCACCCTCCGTGCCGAGGGGTACGGGCACCGTGAATTTGGTCGACGGTTTGGTGTAGGGCATACAACCATTGCACGGGTGCTGCAGCAGTACCACGATACCCAGGAGCACGCAAGGCGTCGGGGCAAGATAGGCCAAGCGCCACGACTGGCGTTGAAGACCGTTTTTGTGCATGCGGGCCGTAAAGACCGCCATACAACAGCAAGATATCTTAAAAAACAGCTGAAGGATGTACATGGAACCCGTGTGAGTGATAATACAATACGTTGAACATAATTTGCGACCATGGAGGTCGGTCATAGGACCACATCACAGCAGGGAGCATCGACGGGCGCGATTAGCATTTGCCCGGGAACACCTACATTGGACGAATGGGCGAATGTGCTGTTTACGGGCGAGTCCAGAGTCATCCTCTGCACTGGGATCGGCGATACAGAGTCTATCGACGACCTAATGAGAGGTACGCGCAATGTAATATGCGGGAAGTATTGCCATTTGGAGGTGAATCTCTCATGGTTTGGGGAGGCATGTCTTTAATAGGTCGTACATAGTTGCACGTCCTAGATGGCGGTTCCATAACCGCCTCACGGTACATCGCAGACATCCTTAACTCGTATGTCGTGCCATATGCCCCCTACTTCGGTGACTTATTTGTCGTCCTAATGCATGACAACGCAAGACCACAGAAGGCTAGATGTGTCACCGAATACCTAACGACGGTCCAAATCAGGTCATTGAAATGGCCAGCATACTGTCAAGACCTAAGCCAAATTGAACATGTATGGACATGAAACGGCGATTGCGACAGCTGCAACCACCGCCAGAAACCCTCCAGGCGCTACGGCAGGCAGTGTGTCGCGTATGGGATCAGATTTCCGTGGATGACATTCGGCACCTCATTGAGAGCATGCCACAACGGTGCCAAGCCGTCATCCGTGCCAGAGGTGTCCATAAACGTTGCTGAGTAACACCATCCACACACGAACCCTTCACCGCGATAACGTCCCACATTGGAGGTAACGCATCGGCCACATACAGGACCCATTCGCAGGCCTCCAGGGGATTCCTAGGGTCCCTCGACAATCTTTGCACTGAATAACGTGTCCCCGATGTTATTATTTGCATAATATAGTTGCACACCGTTCTGGTCTTTTCTGTAATCTGTCAACGTCATATGAGCCAGTAATGCGTTAATTTTGATGAGTAGTAAATATAATAAAAATGTCAAGTGTTAGAAATCGTGTGAAGATGGATGGTCCTGTTCTAAATATGGCCTATGACGTTACCGCAGGGTATGTCGACCAGAAAACTATTCACATGAACCTGTGATTATTTTTACGGAAATGTTTACGGAAAAATACACGAATTTTGGACTAGCAAGGGCCTGCATTTTTCCAAAAATAAAGATTAAGACTTCTCCGAAGCTTGCAGAACTTACAAATAAGATAGTAGATGATAGATGGTAGATCAACAACAAGAAATTTCAATAAGTTACTATTTCAGCGTAAGTTAATGAACAATGAAAGCATCGAAAGAAAATGGTTGTTATATTCGCCTTTAAAGAAATCTATATTTTGTTTTTCATGCTGTTTATTCAAACCTTCTAATATAATCTTATAATGCAATGATTGGAACCATATTAATCACATCATTTTAGAGCACGAAAATAGCTCAGTACATAGACAATCGATGATGACTTATCTCGCATGAAGTAAAACTGTTGGTAGAGTAGATATAGACTTTCTGTCTCAACATAAAAGAGAAGTAGATTATTGGAAAAATGTACTTAAAAGAATTGTAGCAGTTGATAAATTTTTATCATCCCGAGGACTTCCATTTCGCGGTGACAAGGAAACCCTTGGATCCCCATACAAAATAAATTATTTGGGATGTATAGAGTTATTAACTGAATAATATAATACCGTATTGGAAGGAGTAGACAAGACTAATCACAACCCTCATTCAGAAAGAAACCATAACAATGGACGTTACAATAAATTTGTTAACTTCGCCTGGTAATTTTATTGATACTGTCAGAGCTAATTTTAATGAATTCGAATCGTCCTCTAAAGAGAAAAATCCAGAAGCTGACTACAAGGACCTACCTCAAAGAATAAGAGCTGGAAGCTCATGTATGGCATACTTTGATGGTTCTGCGCCATCTGTACAAGTAACTGGCAAAGAAAATTTCAAAGTTGAATTTTTTTTCCTAAAATTGATATCCTGACCGTGCATCTAAAACAGAAATTGGATTCATACAGGGAAATTAGTCAACGGTCCGGTTTCTTATCTCTTTTGAGAACTTTAAATTCCGAAGAGTTGAAACACAGTTGTAAGGAATTTGCCAAAGTCTATCACATTGACATTAGCACCAAAGATTTAGAGATGGAATGTATGCATCTAACAGAATATTTGAAAGGTGTGCAGAATAGTGAAAGTAAAGAGACTACAAGTACTTCAGAACTATATCATCATCTTTTAAAAGAAGATAATATCAAAAACACGTTTCTGAATGTAGAAATTTGAATTAAAATCTTTTTATGCACGATGGTCACTAACTGCAGTGGGGAACGATTCTTCTCAAAATTGCAGAGAATCAAAAGTGAACTGCGAAGTACAATGCTTCAAGAAAGATTGAACAATTTGTCACTGAAGTCCATTTTTTCTAATCAAAATCCAGAAAAATACCTCGTAGCGGTATAGATTTTTTTAAATATGTTCTCATTTGTTTGTAAATTTTAAAATATAAAAATAACAAATTATGCTAACTAAAATGTTAGACGTTTCTGTTCACATATATCCTAAATTTCTCTAAAAGGGCCCCATATATCTTAAAGTGTCATGGACACCCACTTGCTTATAAATAACTAAATATATAAAATATAGTACCACACTTGTTACCGAAGCTACTTGATAAAACAATAATAATAATAATAATAATAATAATAATAATAATAATAATAATAATAATAATAATAATAATAATAATAATAATAATAATAATAATTATAATAATAATAACAATAATAATAATAATAATAATAATAATAATAATAATAATAATAATAATAATAATAATAATAATAATAATAATAATAATAATAATAATAATAATAATAATAATAATAATAATAATAATAATAATAATAATAATAATAATAATAATAATAATAATAAAAACAATTTTTTTTATTCAAAATAAAGAAATTAGTTTTATCATTCAATAACATAGATCACACAGTTTTATATCATATAGTCCAATATTTAGCAATTTCGATATACCAATAAATAATATAAAACAGGAAATAATTTCCCTAGTATCTGAAATGGGGCTACAAATTGCAACACAGTGTTGTGTCCTTTGAATCCGAAATATAATGCCTGCCTTCCTGATATTTCATAATTGTTACTGACAAAAAGTTATATTTAAAACAACAACAATAATAATGCCTCTTCCTTTCTGATAGTAATATTAATTGTATTAAAAGTACAACTACATAATGATACTAATTGTAATCTCCTTTCTGATAGTAATATTAATTGTATTAACATTACAAGTACAACTACATATTATTTCAAACCTTATATCATTTGCCCTTATTTTTGCCTTTTCGGTTAAACTTCCTCTATACTTGAGTCATTTATGACACAATAATAGTTACATGTAGCCCCTGTAGCAGGATCCATAATCTTAGCTGCTATTCTTCTTAAATTAGGAGGGTATGGAATTATTCGTTTTGCTAGCAAGATTGACCATACATTTTACAGTATTAGCCCTTTAATACCAAGTTGATCTCTAATAGGGCGAGTTCTAGTTTCTTTAGTCTGTCTATTTCAGAGAGATATCAAATTTTAATTGCTCTTTCATCAGTTGCTCATATGTCTATAATAATAGCTGGTGCTTTGACCTTCTCATACTGAGGTATTAACAGAGCTCAAATTATTATAATTGGGCATGGATTTTGCTCCTCAGGGCTATTCTGCATTGCTAATATAATTATATGAACGAGTTAACTTTCGTAGTTTATTCTTATTAAAAGGGCTTCAATCTTTTTCTCCTCCATTAGCTATAATATGATTTTTATTATGTACCTCTAATATAGCAGCCCCTCCAACCTTAAATCTTCTGGGAGAAATAAATGGGAATATATCAATCTTCTCGTGAACATCAAAGCTAGCTTTAATTCTAGGGGCATTAGTTTTTATATCCACCTCTTACTCTCTTTTCCTATTTAGACTTAGACAAACACAACATGGTAAACCTCCTTCTTCTTTAAAATCTTTTAAACCCCCTTTATTATGTGAATGGTTAATCTTAACCGCATATATATATATATATATATATATATATATATATATATATATATATATATATATATATATATATATATATATATATATATATATATATATATATATATATATATATATATAGAACATATATATATACGAGTATATACGGGAGTGTCTCAAAATAATGTACTAACACTTTGAAAGACTATACAAACTTTATTTATGAACATAGTGACAAGTTTAAAGGCTTGAATTACAGAACATGCATGTATTTAAAGAATCATGTTCGCAAATGTTCAAAATGATGACCACCATTGTCCAGACACAGCTGATAACGCGAACCAATAGAGTCGCAAACGACACGAAACAGTTCATTTGGAATGTCGCGACATTGTCTTTCGATTTCCAATTTCAATGCATTTATCGTTCTTGGTTTTGAGCGATAAACTCTGTCCTTGAGGTATCCCCATAAAAAGAAGTCCATTGGCGTGAGATCTGGGGAACACGCAGGGTATTCAATACTACCCCTTCGTCCAATCCATGTGTTTGGAAATGCTGCATCGAGGTGAGCTCAGTAGTAACCAGTACGAGATAGAGTAAGTTGCGCGCACAATACGGTCATGTAGATACGTACACATGATGTTACGCGCGCGTACACGTGATTGTATATATTGTATGTACGTATATGAGTGTTATTTATATATATATATATATATATATATATATATTATTTTTATATATATATATATATATATATATATATATATATATATATATATATATATATATATATATATATATATATATATATATATATATATATATATATATATTTACCCCTTCCCCCCTTTTCCCCACCCTCCTTTATGTATATATTTACATATGTGTGCACCGTAGGTGCACACAGACGAGTGTATGTTGATGACGTAGTCATCAACATTACACGAGTTG
>JABUQX010130836.1:15000-25000 GCA_015478945.1 Trachelipus rathkii
TAAGCCTTAGCTCAATTCACCCTCCATTGTGATTGACCGAGAATTATATATGATCCCTTGTGATTGGATGGTGTAAACCTTGTCTCAATTCACCCTCCATGGTGATTGGTCGAGAATTATATATGTTCCCTTGTGAGTCTAAACTCGTTTCAAACTATAGTCGCTTTAACTGTCAACCTGTGAACAAGTTCCCTACTCTACCTTAAAAGTGTTCCATTTCCAGGAGGAGCTCGAAATGGTCCGTCTTAATAGGTATACCTCTGTACAAGACATCATCCAGTGGGAAGTTAAGATACCGGGTTGTGGAGTTGCATTCTTATATAAAAGAAACCCAAATGGAACTGAATTCTTCACGTGTGTTAGTAATTCATCATATTACAACACGAGACGTGTTTACATGAGTCCCGATGAATTACTGTGTATATGTAAACACACCGAGGCCTGGCTTACTGATTACTTTAACCCTAATGCAGCTTTAAACTACTCGAAAACAGTTATCAGCCAGAGCATAGGATCCAAGGGCAAGCAGCTTACTCTAACCTTCTCTAAACATGCGAACACCATCGGAGTGGAAGTTAGACTATGGGAGCGACGAAACGGCTTAGAAGTATTTGAACGTACTTCACATGGATTCTTCATCTCAGGAATACAACAGCTGAAGTGTATGTCAGAGGTAGGCGGAAGGGTGATAAGGCATATGAAGAGAGTGAATGTGTTATCTAACTATGTGTCAGTCGTTCATTATATGTTATACGAGGAATACTACGCATTCAAGAAAATGCTGGTTGATGATTCTGAAACTGTTATTAAACGATTCCTAGACACTATTGATGTGCAGAAATTCATACATCTACTTAGAAAACGATGGGCGGTAAGCATCTATGCTGACGATCCAGAGACCAAACATACTATGATATCTGAGAGGGAGCTTTTTACATATGTGCTTTCGGATGGTATTGATGAGACACGTAGCTACATGATAGACAACGATATAAATGATTGGTATATTTGTAAAGATTTACAGAGTATTAATCTTGAGTCTTCGTGAAGTTTCTGTGAATGTCTATAACAGTGTTATACTCCCTTATAAATATATTTAATATTATTGTAAACGTAATTAATGATAAAATATTTAATATTCTTGTGAATATATTTAATGTTAAAATATGTACGTCTGTGATTATTAAAGTTCTAGCTATGTAGTAAAGGCTTTTTAAGTGAAGTTTTTGCTTTAACACCATCAAGTAAACGTTCGTAAATATATATATATATATATATATATATATATATATATATATATATATATATATATATATATATATATATATATATATAACACCATATATATATATATATATATATATATATATATATGTTCTTACCATACCTTCGAAAGCTACATTATACCTCGAGCACGCTACGAGTATGGATGTGGGTAAATTCATGTTCTTCAGCCCTGCTACATGTATGGTGGCGGGTCCCACAAGCTGCGGAAAAACCTTTCTGCTGTTAAACATATTAAAGGATGGTGGAATTTTTGAGCATGCACCCGTGAAAATAATCTGGTGCTATAGTGTATTCCAGGAGAAGTTTAATGAATATAATAATATAGTAGAATTCCATGAAGGGATATACGATATTAAATCATTGGAAAATGTACAAGGTCATAAAGTTATAGTACTGGACGACATGTTGCACAAGTTAAACGAAGATATAGCTGAGACGTTTACGGTGTATTCCCATCATTTAAATATATCTGTATTTTTCATTACACAGAACATTTTTCATCAAAGCAAGCACATGAGGACTGTTTCTTTAAACACTCAGTATCTGATTCTGTTTGGGCAAAGAAGAGATATGAGCCAGGTCAATGTTCTAGGGTCTCAGATGTTTCCGTTGGCCAGAAAAGAGTTCTTGAAAGTATATAAAGAAGTTACTTCGGATCCATACGGATACTTGCTGTGTGAGCTTCATCCTAGGAACACGCATAGAGTTCTGCTCCGCACCAACATTCTACCGCATGAGATAGAAACTGTGTACATTCCTGCAAAATGAGTAGTTTAGTTGTAAAGTATTTACCTCTTATAAAAAGATTTAAAAAGCTGAAACCGGCTGAAAAGCGTAAAATAATCTGTGATGATGAGAAGTTCGTCCAGTGTGTATGTGAGCTCTGCTTGAATCTTATAAAGGGTAATGTTCCTTTAAACAGACCTCAGAAGGTAAAGCTGCGTCGACATAGAAACACCATTAAAAAACTCTCCCGTAACATAAAGCAACTGAAAAATAAAAAGAAGGTGCTGCAGAAGGGGGGTGGTGTTTTCCTTCCTCTACTTTTCTCAGTAATTGCTCCTCTGATTACCAAGTGGATTTCTTCATAATGAAGAAGGTCGCTGTATTACCGTTTAACGAGTATGAGAAAATGAAGTGTAATACTACTTCATCGATGCAGAATCCCCATACTCAGCCTACCCAATCACAGCCTTACGCAGTACAGTCCTCACTGCAAATTCAACCATCACATCAACACCATTTCTCTCGAGAGAACCAACAACCTTTGATTACCGGACAAATTCATCAGCAAACTCTACCTTACAGTTTGTTAGACCCTAAAGTTGAACAGATAAACAACTACGAGAAAGAGGTGTATCGGATATTAAATTCAGACATTAACATACATGAGAAGCGTATCTTATACCAAGATGCAATGCAGAAATTATTAAGCCTCAAGGATCTGCATCTAAAGGGCCCACTAATTAAGTCTGGCGTGGAGGAAACAAATTTGCCACAAGAAGTAAAACCTGAGGTGGAGTACGAAGACAACTTAAGAAATATCCTAGAGGAGAGCTTGCCAAACAGGTCTCGCAAATCAGGACTAACTCTCTATAATATTTTAAAAGAACAAATAACTTGGAATGAGCTAGGTCAAATCATTATTGATGATGAGGTAGTTAAAGGATCAAACATTGTGGATTTAATAGCTGATCTCTCGCGCGACTGGAAGAAAGGGGCTGTAACAGGGTGGCCAGCTATCAGACAGGAGCTTCAGACTATTAATTTTCCACGTAGTTTAATCTTGAATACGCGTAGATTAGCAGACTTGGATGATATTCCTAAAACACCAAGACCCGATTCTAGTCCTTCAGGCATGTCCTACGCTTCAGATAAATTCAAACGTGTGGTTAAAGGAAGAGTAAGAAAAGCCCCACACCCTAATCTTAAATGGATTAATTCATAGTTACGTTATGATGTTATTAATATTATTAATTCAATATATATATATATATATATATATATATATATATATATATATATATATATATATATATATATATATATATATATATATATATATATATATATATATATTTTTACTTTTTCATTTTTATAATTTTCTCTCTTGTGTATAAAAAAATATATTCATCATATTAAACACTATATATATATTTATTCACCATAAATATATATATATATATATATATATATATATATATATATATATATATATATATATATATATATATATTTTTTTTATATATATGTATATATATATATATATATATATATATATATATATATATATATATATATATATATATATATATTATATATATATAAAAATGTTTTTATTTATGTCAGTATACACCATGGAGGCTAAGGAGGTGGTTGATAAGTATTATTACGATGTGAAGGAGCCTAATAGCTACGGTGGATTCACAAGGTTTGCCTCGAGGTTTCCGGACATTGGGCGGAAAGAGTTGAAAGCATATTTAGAGGGCGAGGAGGCTTTCACTCTACATAAACCTGTTCGCAGAAAATTTCCTACCCGGAAAACCATAGCCCCCTGTCTCGATAGCGTATGGCAGCTGGATTTATCCGAAATGGTTAAATACAGCTCGTACAACGATGGATATCAATACATACTTTTCACCATTGATGTGTATTCTAGATATTTATGGTTAAAACCTTTAAAAGATAAAAAGTCAGGTACTGTATCTGACGCATTGAGAGAAATTATAGAGGGTGACAGGCGATGGCCAAGAATGCTGTGGACGGACCAAGGCACTGAGTTTCTTGGTCGAGAATTTCAAGAATTAGTTAAAGAGCACGACATGGGGTATTACAATACATTCTCAGTGAATAAAGCAGCTATAGTTGAAAGAGTAGAGTATAATCAAGGAGAAAATGCACCGGTACTTTACCCGCATGAACACTTTTAAGTATATTGACATACTACAAGACCTTGCTCATTCTTATAATAGATCGTTCCACAGAACTATAAAATCTACCCCCCTAGAAATGTCGAAAATAAAGCCTACAAAGCTGGATCGTTCACAACGAAGAGTTAGGAAAATAAAGGATAATTCAGGTGTATGCATAGGTGATTATGTGCGAGTCTCCAGAGAGGCGGAAAGGTTTAGGAAAGGCTATGAGTCAGGGTGGTCTACAGAGGTTTTCAAAGTTCACAATATTCGAGACTTCCCTTATGACGGCTTAAAATTATATTATTTGGAGGATTTATACGGTGAAAAGATAAAAGGCGGTTTTTATAAACAGGAAATACAAAAAATACGCTTCAATCCTGAAAGTAATGTATATAAAATTGAAAAGCTATTAGGCTCGAAAGGAAAGGGTCGAAATAAACAGTACTTGGTTAAATGGGTAGGATATCCTGACAAGTTTAACTCGTATATAAAAGCAAGTGAAATTAAGAATCATTAATCAGTATTCATTGTGACCATGGCGAGTACAGACCACTTCTATTTAACTCTGCCTTCTTCGGCTTCGATGAATCTACATCCTGATAATAAGCTCTCAGACTTCACGACAGAGTTACTGAACCCTATTGACATTGAAAGAGACGTTTATGAAATAGGATTGTGTGAAGTGATATTAAATACAGATGTGGAAAATGTTCCGCATAATCTTTACTGGATGAATGTTTACAGAAGTGTAGACTGTGTTGAAACTATATTGGATGTGAAGAACACAGGTGCTCTAAACCGCGTTACTATGGGGACGAGAGAGTACTTTTATGAAAGAATTGTATTGAGGAAATCCTATTTTAAGTCCGTTCCTGCAATGTTCAGTTATTTAAATACGCTTCTAGCGACTAGTAATATGTGTAGAGATCTAATTTACAACACAGATATTCATCCCTCTGATGACGAAGTATTAATTACTTTGAGATCAACGGCAGGCATTAACCTTAGAGATATTGACGTGTTTTTCCTCAGGAGATCGTCATGGCAACGGAAACACGTTCATGAACGTAAAGGTTGGTTAGATGTCCTCCATGATGTACCTACTATGCTGAAAAGGGTCATGAAGACGGTAGAAAACGAACATATAACCAAGGAAGAATTAATCGACGAGCAAGACAGGGTGTTACATTATACTTGTATTACCTCAGAGATGCTCAAACATCCTGGGATGGCGTACGTCTACACTGATATAGTCGAGCACCAATATGTGGGCGACACTACAGCTCCTCTGTTAAGGGTAGTTTATTTTCCTGAAGAGAGCAAGGTAATAACATTCCCAAATGTCCACTATCTCTCACTGAACAGGTCATTGATCGGGTCTATAAGAGTGCATATAAAGGACGTGGAAGGACGGCCATATCCATTTACAAGTGGCACATTGATGTGTAAAGTCCACATTAGAAAGAAACGACCTCATCAGCTATAAAATGATGGAACATTTTTTAACCAGAATTGAAAATCTCATCTATATGCTACTCGATTTCATTCAAGAAATAGATGCCTCTGCAGACTATATAAGGGACATAATCAATTGCATTTTTTCATTCATTGATGCACTCTTACAGTGTAAAGACAGTATAGGGAAGAAGCTCCAGTCACCTTAGTAATAAGTATGGAAAGAGTATTCATTGGCTCGAGATCACAAAGAGGATACGGTCTTGGAGGATTTTTCACTAAGTTACTGCGAAGCGCCATCCCCGTATTTAGAAGAGGGGGTGAATATCTAGGTAAAAAAGCTATAAGAACAGGTCTGCACACTATACAGGATATAGCGACAGGAGCCAATCCTCGTGCTTCATTAAAAAGACGGATTGCCGAGGTTTCCGACGAGATGCTCGATGACGTTAAACGCAAAATAAGACGTAAAATGACAGGGCAGGGGAGGGCTAAAGTTAAAGTACGCAGGAGTGTCACAAGTAGGAAAAAACCTAAGACGAAGAGGGCTCTGAAGAAGAAGCAAGGCCGTAAGAAAATCACAGTGCGGAAAAACCCTAAGGCTAAAAGGGTTAAATCTACAAAACGTATTGATGTATTTACCATTTAACTACTAGATGGTATCTTTAACTACAACTTTCGGCTAACATGTATATAAGGGGGTACATCTGAAGTCTTGTTCATTATTCAGCCTAACACCGCACCGACAAGATGCATTTCCTTCACCCTGCTAGTCCAGACTGCTGCAAGAGCGAATTGGATCTCTTCTCGATGAATCCTACTCAGATCAGCGTGAGTGACAGCAACTTCATCAGCATTAATCCCACACACTCGATCACCAGCACTGACGTTCCTTTAGAGTTCAATATCCCAGGCACCTCAGACCAATATCTAGATCCATCTAATGTATTTCTATATTTTAAAACGAAATTGACAAACCCTGATGGTACAGACCTTCCTACAGGTGACGACCACATAGTGTATACAGAGTCGAACTTCCTATACACTTGTTTTAACCAGATTGATGTTTACCTCAATGAAACTTCGCTCGGCACTTCAGCAGCTAGTTATCCTTATAGAAGCTACATAGAACATCTACTGAACTTTTCTGATGATGCTAAGCAGTCTCATCTTCAATCATGTGGTTTTTACAGCTTCAAAGATGAGGCTGTACATGTAGCTAAAGCGGCTGAAGTCATAAATAACACTTACGAATTCTACGGACGTTTAAATGGCGATATATTCTCTCAGGAAAGACTTATTCTGCCATCTGTAGAAGCTAGAATCCGCTTATCCCGTTCAAGTCCGAAATTTGCACTTAAAATAAAAAGTAATCCTAATGCTACAACTCCATGTCCTGAGCCTATCTTCAAACTGCTAGAGGCTTTTCTCTATGTTAGAAAGGTGAAGTTATTTCCCCAAAGGCATTTGGAAATTGAGAAGTCGCTTTTAACAACCACAGCCTATCAAGCATCAGTATTCCAAACATTGTTAACGAAAGTATTTAACTTCACTCACGGATTATCAAGCATCAGTATTCCAAATATTGTTAACGGAAATCTTCCTCAATAAGTAATAGCTGGAATTGTAGAGCACGAGGCATATTCAGGACATTATAAAAAATCAACATATAAATTCGCCCCTTTCAACCTTAGGGGTGTCAGTTTACATGTGAATGGTCAGCCATACGGACGTGATTATGAAATGTCGTATAATGGGGTACAATCTCTATGTTCGCGACCTTTCCATGATTTAATAGCCAACACTGTTTCATGTGGTGATAGTGGTACTGGAATGAACCTTGAAGAATACGCGACGAATAGTAATTTATACGCCTTTGATCTCAGTCCAGATCTTTCAGCTTGTAACGCAAGTCATTTAAACATTCTGAGGAAGGGAACATTAGGACTCAATCTTTCATTTAGCGGAAGTCTGCAGACATCCATTACCGTCATCGTCTATCTGGAGCACCCTCAGCTTATTGAAATTGACAGAGCCCGAAATGTGCTTTTGAATTACTATTAAGGGTGCAAAGTAAATGTTTTAATGAAATTTCTTTAAATTTTATTTTTGCTTCAGTGTGTAATTGGCTTGACTCTGATTCTTGAGCTGTTGTTGTTGTTGTTGTTGTTGTTGTTGTTGTTGTTGTTGTTGTTGTTGTTGTTGTTGTTGTTGTTGTTGTTGTAAGCGTAGATGGTGTTTCATGGATTGTGGTTGTTTTTGTCTTTATTTCCATGTACGTATTTTCATGTCCTCAGATGTTTTTATAAAGTTTCTTTTAATTTTATTATAAGTAGAATGTGAATGGTGGTTGGCATTGTTTTGTTGATGCGGATGTGAATGTTGTAGATGATGTTTCATGAGTTGTTGTTGTTGTTGCTGTTGTTGTTGTTGGTGTAGATGATGTCGCATGGAATGACGTTGTTGTTTGGCGTCGTTCTGTTTCTTGCGTTTTTGCTGGTGTAGATTCGGCTTCATGGTTTGTTGTGAAGAAGAAGAAGAAGAAGAAGAAGAAGAAGAAAAAAAGAAGAATGAGAAGCAGAAGAAGAAGAAGAAGAAGAAGAAGTTCTACTTACGGACAGAAAAATTCAGAGTTAAAACCATACAATAATAAATAGTAATAATAAATAATAATAATAATAATAATAATAATAATAATAATAATAATAATAATAATAATAATAATAATAATAATAATAATAATAATAATAATAATAATAATAATAATAATAATAATAATAATAATATTGATAATAATAATAAAAATATCAGTCACCATATGAAATATGCATTTGGAATGGCTTGTTGTAATCTCTCTCTCTCTCTCTCTCTCTCTCTCTCTCTCTCTCTCTCTCTCTCTCTCTCTCTCTCTCTCTCTCTCTTGTAGTAGTAGTAGTAGTAGTAGTAGTAGTAGTAGTTGTAATAAGTCAGGGTGGTAGTAATATTAGTTGTAATAAGTCAGAGTATTAATATATATATATATATATATATATATATATATATATATATATATATATATATATATATATATATATATATATATATATATATATATATATATATATATATATATATATATATATATATATATATATATATATATATATATATATATATATATAAATATATATATATATATATATATATATATATATATCTTTCTTATATATATATACTCTATATATATATATATATATATATAATAATAATAATATATATGTATATATCTCTATATAAATAATAATAATAATATATATAATAATAATAATAAAATATATATATAATAATAATAATAATAATAATATATATATAATAATATATATATATATATAATATATATATATATATTATATATTATATAATATATGTATATATATATATATGTATATATATATATATATATAATAATATGTAATATAATAATAATAATAATAATATATATATATATATATATTATATATTATGTAATAATAATATATAATATATAATAATAATAATAATAATAATAATAATAATAATAATAATAATAATATAATAATAATAATAATATAATAATAATAATAATAATAATAATAATAATAATAATAATAGTAATAATAATAATATAATAATAATAATAATAATAATAATAATAATAATAATAATAATAATAAATAATAATAATAATAATAATAATAATAATAATAATAATAATAATAATAATAATAATAATAAAAGTAATTATTTTGTCAAGAAATCCGGATCTTTCTTTTAGCCCTGGAGCTAAGAGATAAGATCCGAGAAAAGCTTACCTTTCTGACCACAATTCCTCCGATTTTAATCCCCTGGAGTTCGCGCTTCATTAGTTATAATTCAACCATGAAGCCGAAATAAAACAGACATGGGAATAATTTATTCATTTATCTCATTATCTTAAATACTAAAAATATATTTTGAGTTCTTTCAAGGGAAAATCCACTTTTAAATCTTAAATCTTCCTTAAGCCGTCAGGCCCTTCAAGCGAAGGCAGATAAGCTTCGGTCTCTCACGACCACGCTCAGCTGAAGGTGCTGTGAGGAGGAGATTCGAGTTCGATCTCCCTCCGAAATTTTATATATCACAAGTGCGGAACTAAAAGAGTGGGGGAGAGTAGGGGATAAACTCCCTCTCTCCTCAATGACGCGACAAATCGAATGCGAACGAAAGACGAACCCGGACCCGGCGGTGGCGGTGGCAGGAAAGCGGATCGGTGCGAAGGCTGCGGGGCGAGAAACGGGCGCGCGCGGAAACGTAAGTGTGTGTGTGTGTGTGCGCGAGAGAGAAAG
>JABUQX010130836.1:35000-39763 GCA_015478945.1 Trachelipus rathkii
TTCAAATCTGCGTTTTCTTTTTATAAACGGCGAGGCCTCAAAGCCCGCTTACACCCCCTTCGGGGGTGACACCCCAAATGGGGCCTTAAAATAATATTTTGTTCGGTTATGTATAGTAAAGCTTGAGATTGTTATACTTTGTTAATGTCGGCAGTTTATTCACGCATAAGGTATGTCAGGTATGTTATGATACTATATGTTTTTAGTTCAGGTATATTATGTTAGCAATTTATTTCGTTGATCGTATGGATAGAATAGGTTCAGATTTGATACTTTTTCGTTAGGATTGTTAAACTATTACTATGCTAATGTTATAACATAAAAAGAATAAAGGCTTTAGTAAAAACATAAAATGTTTTTAATAAGTTTGTTATATTAACCATGTGACAAACAAGAATCGAAGGTATTGCGTAATGTTTCGAAAGAGGGGGGAGGAGTTTGAACAACTTCTCGACCGGTATCTAATAACCCTAATGAAATACGAAATACAAATACAAACATAAAACGAATTGCTCGTAAGGTCTAAACATGAAAATACAAATGCAAACAGGGTTAGCATTCCTGTTAGCTTTTGTCTAAACATGAATGTGTTGTACCTTTCTCTGAGCTAAAAACTTTTCTGTGTTATCATTTATTCGTAGTTCAGTATGTTAGTTAGGTTATGATATGATAAATTTTTGTTAATTATTACTATGTTAATGTTAAATTAGCATTGATATGATAGAAAAGTAGGGGAGTAGGTTACGTTTTGTGATGCATTGGTTGTTACTTTACCGATATTAATCAGTGTATCTTTGTTAATATTGACAGTTTATTCGTACGTAAGGTATGTTTTGTTTTTTGTTTTATATTATATTCTTAGTTTAGGTGATATTATGTTAGCTTTACCCTGATGCTAAAACTTTATTATGTTAGCACTTTTTCGTAGTTCAATATGTTAGTTAGGTTATGATATGATAAATTTTACTACATTAATATTAAATTAACATTGATATGTCATTAAGATTATGGCTTAGATAAAAAGTGGGTTAGCTTTACGTTTTATGATCAAGGTATTAGTTACTTTACGCGTTGATAAGTAAAGAACTTTGTTAATGAAAGCAGTTTATTCGTAAGTTAGGTATATTATGATTTTAGTTCAAGTTAGCATTTATTAGTTTGTTAGTGCGAAGTTAGGTTAGGTTATGATACATTTTTGCTTGATTTAATGTAAAATTAACATTGACATGTTAGAGATATGTTTGACAAAGTGTAAATAGGTTACGTTTTGTAGGTAATATTAGTTACTTACTGATGCTAATAGCATGAGAACACATTTCACATTTACAAGGATGGTGTCGATTTAGCAAGTTTGTCTGGTGGTATTCTTTTAGAAATGATTAATATAAGTTTTATAGTGGTTTGACTATTTTAGATGTAACACTGATTACTTTTTCAAATTTAAGTAAGGTTCTCCAAAAACTCTTAAACTTTCATCTCTTCCCCAGCTTATTTCTGGAACAGTTGGTCATTTAGAAACAATCATCAAGTTATGTGTTACTGAAAATGAAGTTAATGAACTGCATATAAAAATTAAAAGCCTTGAGAATTATGTTTCAGAATTTAAACAAAGTAATTTACTGAACCAAAATTATATTGTTTAAAATTGATTGAAGAGGATTTGTATAAATAGTAAACCGAAATGAAGCAAAGATTTAAAATGATAAAAGCTGTAAGATTAAATAAGTTATATGCATATTTTGAAAGACCTGTCAAACAGTTTTGTTCAAAATGAATGAAAACGCAATATAGATAACTTGTCATCTGTTGGAATTAATGAAATTGATTTCGCTTTATCAAGATATAAATCTTTCACATTGTTGCCTCAATCAATTAAGCGATACTAGTAAGATTGTTGCAGCTTTTTATATAACAGCTGCTATTCTATTTGAATCCTTAAAAAAATGCCCTGAATGTTTTATTGTGTGTACCTATTTTAACGCGCTAGTGGTTTAACGATTTTGTCAGGCACCATGAATAGGGATAAGTGACAAAGCTCAGGAAATCGTTATGGGACAAGAAAACTTTACATGCCTATGTTAAGAGTATTCCTATTGAAGGCGAATGAGGAGGCCTATAAACGAATTTATTGATCAAGGTGGGTCAATAACTGTGCTTCCAACAAAGACAAAGACGCGTATTCGTGCTTGTTTTAAAATGCGGAGTAATAATTGCAAATATTATATATATAGTATATATATATATATATATATATATATATATTATATAATATATATATACTATATATAGTACTATATATTATATAGTACTATATATATATATATATATTATTAGTATTACTGTATATATATATATATCTATAATATATATACTATATAATATATATATATTATTATATATAATATATATAGCCTAAGCATCGCAGGGTGAGCAGTGTTGCATGCAGTTGCAGATGTTGCATGCACATTGCATGTTGCATACAATGTTGCAAGCAACGATTTGCAATTGATATTTTAGCGTATTTGTGGACGTTTTTTTTCTTGGTCCAAGATTATGGGTTTTCGGAGTACGTAGAACGCTTTTCAGGTGGTCACGAGCGGACTCGATGGAAGGTCAACCCTCCAGGCCCCTGGCGCACCGCACCCACACCGCGTCAATCCGTCTTTTTCGCCGCGCCGGACTCGCTTTTCTTATATATATATATATATATTATATATATTATATATATAGTATATATATATATATATATACTATATATATAATTATATATATTATATATAATATATAATATAATATATATATATATAATATATATATTATATATATATATACCGTGGTTATGTTTTTTACATACCGTAAAAAAAAAAAAAAAAAAGAAAAAAAAGCAAGCAAATCAGTTAAATCAAACTGTCCACCTCCACCCTCCTACCATCCATGATCTTATTGATCTATTTGATCTATTGATTTCAGTCCATATTTTTTTATTCAAATTGTTATGTTTGTTACTGACCCTAAAGTCCTAATCAGTAAATTTTCAGAACAGCCCTCCCCACCACCAATCCTACCCCATCCAATGATCTATTGATCTATTGAATCTATTGATCTATTGATCTATTGATCTATTAATTCAAGTCATATTTTTCTTTAGTGTAAATAAGTTCTTTGGATAAAATCGGGAAAAGATAAAACAAGTTTTTTATTTTAAGCATTTTAACTAAGTGCAGACGCTTTTCTTAAAACTTCCATTAGTGTTCAGATGTCAGCCTAGGATGGACGTTAGATAAATTTATATTCCGCACTCCTGCTACCGGTGTCTTGTGGCTGGTCCTACTAGGTTGTGGGGAAAACGCTTCCTGTTATTAACATTTTTAGAAAGAGGTCAAGATTTCGAAACAAAATCCTAATTAAAATCATATGGGTTGCTACAAGTGTTCATCAGAAAAGGTTTTAAAATGATTGCAAAGCATATATTCAATTTCATGAAAGTTTAATGATAGTAAGCTCTTTCAATGTTTTACCTGGTCATAAATTATATATCCTTGCGATTTGGTGCATAAGTTGAATGAGGAAATAGCGAAACTTTTTACAGTTTACTCTCATCATTTAAACATCACTGTATTTTTTTATAACTCAGAATATCTTTCATCAGAATAAGTATATGCGGGATGTGTCTTTAAACACTCAATATTTAATCTTATTCGGTCAAAGAAGGGATATGAGCCAAGTCAATGTTGTGGCCACACAAATGTTCCCTACCAACGTAAAGAGCTCCTAAAAGTATATAAAGAAGTTACATCTATCCCTCACGGTTATTTACTCTGCGAGCTTCACCCTAAGAACACGCATAGAGTGCTGCTGCGTACAAATATCTTACTAACGAGAACTGAGACGGCATACTACCTGATAAGCAGATTATTTACCCCTCTTATGAGAAAATTAAATAAAAAATGAAACCTTATGAAGAACGTATGCTGATTTGTGAAGATGAAAAATTTGTTCAATGTATAGCTGAAGTATGCCTAAATCTTATTAAAATGAAAATGTTCCTTTAAACAGACCTCAGAGGTAAATTACGTCGTCAAATAGAAACCATCATTAAAAAATTGCTGGTAACTAGAAGGCTTAAAAATAAAGAAGAAATACTATTGACAAAAGGTGGAGGTGTGTTTTCTACCTTTACTCTTCTCCGTTATAGCCCCTTTGATAACCAATTGGCTTGCTCAATAATGAAGAAGGTAGTGGTTTTTATGACCAGGTAAACATTGAAGAGCTTTTATATCATATAAACCTTCATGAAATTGAATTATATCTTTGTAATCAATAAACTTTTCTTGATGAACACTGTAGCCACCATATGATTTTAACAGGCTTTTGTTTGAAAATCTTGACCTCTTTTAAAATGTTTAATAACAGAAAGGTTTTCCCACAACCTGTAGACCAGCCACAGACACGTAGGCAGGAAATGCGGAATATAATTTATCAACGTTCACCTGGTTGAACATCTGAACACCTAATGAAAAGAAAAGGTCTTGCACTTATGTTATAATGCTTTAAAATAAAACTTGTTTTCTTTTCATAAATATTTAAATCCAAAACTTATTCATACTAAAGAAAAATATGACTTGAATCAATAGATCAATAGTCAATAGAGCATGGATGGGTAGGATGGTGGTGGGGAGGGCTGTTGATTTACTGATTTAGTGCTAATGGTATGTAACAGCAATTTTTAATTAAAAATATGACTTTGAGATCAAAATTAAATT
>JABUQX010130837.1:0-12500 GCA_015478945.1 Trachelipus rathkii
GTTATGGTTCATTGCAGGGCAGTAGGAGATGTATATTGAGCAATGAGCACCTGCAACTCTTTTGACCTTTCTTTCTGACCGCGACCCTTTCTTGAGCCTTCGAATTTTTACCGCCTTGACTCTTTCTTTGACCGCCACGTTGTTCCTTCGTTTTGATACTGGCTTTTAACTTTTGGCCTTGACCTTGACCGACCTTGACCCTTTGGCAACCCCACTTTTTCTGGCAAATCAATTTTTAGTAAACTAGGTTAGTTGTGATGGATGAAGCCTCCAAAATGCAGTACAATTTCCTATTTGCCTCTCATAGCTGCCGATCAGGCTATTGCCCATTGGTAATTTTTATCTTCCTTAGGGGCTTAGCCTTATTTTGATGTCTTTACCTGTTTGACCGCCTTGCCAGATACCACATAATGACTTATCTACGGTACTCTTTTGCTATCTTCCATAATAATTTGGGCCCATTTCTGGAAATTTTGAACCTTTGTATTCCATAATACCCCACCACGGTAATTTTGATCTTCCTTTAGGGGTTTTGGCCCTATTTTTTGATGTCTTCATCTTGGTTTAATCATTTTTGATATTTGGCTTACCATTACATACCAATAACGCACGGTACTTTTGTCCTTCCTTTAGGCCCAGAAATACTGTTTTGATGTTTTTTTGCACTGTTTCCACTATGATATTTGATCTACCATATACCACATATGGTCACTTTTACCACGCTAACTGAGGGCTGGGCTTTGATGGTTCAACACTGCAAGAAGTGTACCAGGGATGTCTACGGTGTTCCTACAGAGTATTAGATGAGTTGTAGAGTGCCAAGTGAAGTGCCAATGGAGTGCCAATGAGTGCCAAGTGAGTGCTGCCAATGAGTGCCAAGCGTAGAGCCAGCTGGGGTGCCACATAATGCCAACTGAGTGCCACTTTTTCAAGCCTTTTCTACCGCTGAGCACTGATTGCCCCTAATATGGGTGTTTTCTACCCTGCAATAAGGAGGGATTCAATGGTGGCACATGTTCTGCTAGAGAGTTCACTGGCAGTTAGTAGCTTTATAACACATGACAGAATATACCCAAAAGAGTTAAGGTTGATATAGTCGCAAACGCCATCCGCGTCCGGCGGGTCAGCGCATCAGCGGCATCATGCGCAGCGCCGGCAGGCGGCGCAGTATTGTTTGGCAATTTCAGTGAGTGCCTGCATTGGAGGTGGTTGCCGCGTACCGTCGCCGCGTGCGTCCGCAGACGCAAAATCCCCCGCGTGAACGAAAATATGATATCAATGGGAACCATTCAGCAGAATTCTTTTCAAATTTACCATGAGCAATTCATTTGTAGTAAACTTTGCACGAAATTTTATCAAATGCAAAGAATTTTACATACCTTAAAGCAGGTTAAATCAATAGTGTTATTACCTAACACCTAGATGATTAGTATTGTTTTACTGCTTTGACTTTCTGCTTTACTATTTTAACATATGTTTTACTGCTTTTAACTCTCTGCTACTGTTTTAGCACCTCTCAAGGTTTTACTATTATTGTTTAATTTTTCTGTATTGTTTCGAAATATATATTTATTAAAATTAATATTACTTTTTAAATTTTTAATGTTAACGTTTAAATACTTTTTATTTCTTATTTTTATTTTTGTTTTGTTATTCTTTTTATTTTTAATTTGTAATGTAAGCACTAAAAACACACAGAGTTTCGGCTATATCAAACATTTTATTTTAATAAATTGAATAGATCTTTTATTAAAAATATATAGTCTAATCCTATATTTCCAGCATAAAAAAGTTGTCAAATAAAATTTTGTTATACTAATATATATGGATTAGTATGCCTTTGTTTGTTTAATTGCTTTACTGCTTTAATCTTTCTGCTTTACTGCTTTTAACCTCACATGTTTCACTGCTTTAACTTCTGCTTCACTGCTTTAACTCATGCTTTACCGTTTTAATCTTCTGGTTTACTCTGTTTTTAATCCTTTCCATGGTTTATTAATACGTTTTCTTTTAATATTTTATTTTTGTTTTATATTAATGGTATTATTATTATTTATTTTTATTTTTACTTACTTTTTGGCTTTTAATTTTGTAATAAGAATAAAAACACACAGAGTTTTGGTTATATAAACATTTTATTTTAATAAACAATAAATATAATTTATTAAAACCTTTTTATATACGAGTTTTAGGGGTAATCATATTTTTCATTTTAAAGTATTTATTATATATAATTAGAAACTATAAAATCTGACATACAAATTTTAGCATCAAATATATTTGCATGTTATTAAAACATACATTATTTTAACATATAATGAAATAAATACAATAGACGACATAAATTGAATGAGGTAAGTTTAAACAGGGTGTAAGATAGTCTTTTAATGTTTATATTATTAAATTTAAAAAAATATAAGATATAATTATGATTATTCAATATAAATAAGTTCAAAGAATCAATTATGTGAACAGTATTGGGTTTCTGCTCTATAAACGGAAATCCAATGACCTGTTGAGGTGATGTGACGAGGATTGAATATGAGGCAGGTGTCCTTCTCCAACTTTACATAGTTTATTTCGTCAAACACACCTAAAAAGCGAGGATCATTTTTAAACACTGATTTTATTTCCTCTTTCATTCATCTTTAATAATTAAAAATCGCGTTGCGTACTCTGTCAATTTCAATGAGTTGAGGGATGCTCAAGATAGACCACTACAGGGATGGGTGATTGATTGTAGAACCGATCCAAAAGAGAGATTTAGTCCTATAAAATTCTTTTCTCAAAATAATTTAAATGATTAGTGTTACAAGCTGAAAGGTCTGCAGGTAGTAAGATCATACGCATAAATTACTATTCCTTGCGTATTCTTCAAGATTTAAACTTGTCCCACACTATCAATACATGATACAGTATTGGCTATTAAGTCGTAAAAGGTCAGCGTACAGAGAGATAGTCTCCGTTGTAAGGGTCATCACTTCATAATTACGTCCGCAGAGGTGTCCATCAAACTGATGCCCCCTAAGTCCGAAAGGTAATCAGAGTAGTGATTTTTTACTCCGAGTAGGTCAGATGTTCCATCCTGTTTATTACTTTCTAGAAATTTCCCGTTCCCAATGTTAGGGGATATTGATACTCAATAATCCGTGAAATCAAATATCTTGGTTTCAACTCTCTTAATGTTCTCTTGCTGGGGTATTCAAAAAAAGGAATTTTCACTTCCAAATGTCGCTTGTAAGTATAATTTCACTTTTCTAATAGAGATGTTTCCAGCAGTTTGAAAACAGGCTCTGGACATACAGCCAGCAGTAGGCTTCATTTTTTATTTTAAGATAAAATTTAGATTTGAGAACTGCTAAATGATTTTAGTATCTACAGATGGTAGAATTAGAGCCTTTCTTGAGAGAAGATATCGCCATTTAATCGACCGAAAAATTCATAAGTATTATTTGACTTTATCTATATGTGCAACTTCATCTTTGAAACTGTAAAAACCATAATGAATTAGAGATGAGATTGTTTAGCATCGTTCGAATAATATCTAACAAATTTTTCTATAGCTTCTATAAGGATAATTAGCATCTGTACAGAATTCCGTTAAGATAGACTTCAACCTGGTTGAAACATGTATACAAATTTGATTCTGCATATACTATATGGTCATCACCCGTAGGAAGATCTGTACCATTAGGTTTCGTCAATTTCGTTTTACATATAAAAACACATTAGAGGATCTAAGTACTGATCAGAAGGAGCTGGAATATTGAACTCTAGAGGAACATCCGTATTGGTAATTGAATGCAGAGGATTAATACTGATAAAGTTGGACTTGCTAACGCTAATCTGTGTAGGGTTCATGGAGAAGAGATCCAATTCACTCTAACAATCAGGACTAGAAGGATGAAGGAAATGCATCTTGCATGTACGAGCTCTGGTCGTATAATGAACATTTTCGAAAAACCTTTACTTATATACACAGTTTAAAAAGCTATCAGGGGATAGTAATTAAATAGCAAACAATACATTTTTCTCTTTAGAGGTTTTTTCCGTTTAGTCTTTTTCTAATCTTCTTGCCCCCTCTTCCTTGACCTGACATTTTACGCTTAACACCATCCAACATCTCATCTGAAACATCAGGCAATACGCCTTTTTAATGCTGCACGAGGGGATATTTCCAGCCGCAATATCTGAATAGTATGCGCAAACCTGTCTTATAGCTTTTACCTGCGATACTCACCGAGTGAGAGTGCCTGTATCTTCTCCATGAGCTTGGCACGAAAATCCACCAAGACCATGGCAATACCCCCTGCATTTTTAGTTCCTCTGAATACTGTCTCAGTCCATTACAGGATTCACTTATTCACACTGTGAGAGTATAATGAATGAAAAATTATATCTGACTACACCTCTTATATAAACCGTTATGCTGTAATTACTGCATCTGTTTCTTTCTAAATATGAACTTTGCATAACAACGCTCCATCTGTAAAGGGGAAGGGAATTCCTTCTACATCTTTTTATACGCGTACAGAGTCAAATCATCTATTCAGAGGAAGATAATGAAATATTAGGGAATGTTATAACTTTTCTCTCTTTGATACTACTCCTAATAAAGGAGCTTTAGTATTACCTATATATTGATGATCAATTATATTTGTATGGCTATAAGCCATACCACAGGATGGCTGAGACCCTGATGGTGTACATGCTAATGCAGTACCTGGCTATCGCGTCAGTTCTTTGTTCATGCCTGTCAGCGCGGTTTGCCCTCCACAGATAGTATAACCTCTCAACATAGCAGGGATAATGGCGAGTCCAGCTCAGCATCACGTTTGATAGAATATGCTGCTGCCACGTGACCGCTCGAGAAAACGAATACAAGGTAGGTTTATGTAATTTACTTTTGATCTTAAAGATATTACTTTATCTTCATATACATACATTTCAGTTTTGTATACCAGATCCTTACACATAATACTCATCAAAGAATTTAAATGACCGAAAATAGCAGGTACCGATTTAAAATAAGCTCGACGCAGAGCAAATTCTTCAAAGAAGTATTCTCTGTAGCAAATGTTGTCATCTACTCGCAATTGTAGCCTGTGTTCTTCACATCCAGTATAGTTTCAACACATTCTACACTTCTGTACACCACCATCCAGAATAGATTGTGATGTGTTCTCGATGTCTGTATTTAATATCATTTCATATAATCCTACTTGCTTGTGAGGGAATGACAACACAGTTGTAAACTGAGAGTTTATTATCAGATGCTAAAGAGGCTGAAGACGGGAGAGTTAAATAAAAGTAATCTACACTCTCCATGATTATAATGACAACTGATTAATGATTCTTAACTTCACTTGTATTTATATAAGTATTATTAAACTTGGCAGGATATCCTCTCCACTTAACACCAGGGTATACTGTTTATTCTTTTCCCTTTACCTCGTGTAGCCAATATTTTTCAATTTTATACTGTGAGTTACAGGTTGAACCTTTACTTTTTGTATTTCTTGCTTATAGAAATCCTCCTTTTTTTTCACCATCTAAATCCTCCAGGTAATTTAAACTATCACGTCGGAATGTTCGATATTGTGAACTTTAAAACTCCAGCTTCATATCCTTTTTCTGAATCTTGCTCTCTGATCGAGGATATCTATATAGTCATTCACCTTTTATACCTTGAATTTTTTCTTTTATTTTGTTTTCTTTTTTTCACAGAAACTACAGCCTCTAGTTTTTGACATTGCTAAAGGAGTTGTCTTTATAGTTCTGTTATTGTAAGATCTGTTATAAGAATGAGCTAGATCGTACCAGTATATCAATATATTTAAAAAGATTCATTTTTAAGTATCTAAGCATGCGCTCTTTAATAGTACGCCGTACTCTTCAACTATATTGCAGAGCCAGCATTTGAAAATGTATTGTAATAAAGGCTTATACCATACTCCCAAAGCAGTTCCTGAAACTCTCGTCCTGAATCTGTCCAAAATGATTTAGTGCTCTCCTGCTCGTCCCTGTACCTGGTACAGCATCGGCAACCGTAGCTGATCTTTATCTTTGGGGTTTCAAACTACAGTATCTGAGTATACGTCAATTGTAAAAGTATACTGAAAGCCTTCATTATAAGAGCTGTATTTAATCATTTCGATAAATCTAACTGCCATATGCCATCGAGCTGCGGAGATATGGTGGCTCGCCGTAGAAATTTTTTCACAGGTTTATGAGAGTGTTCTCTCACCCTCCAGCCAACTCTTTTTCTCAATATTAGGATGATATCTTAAAGCAAACCTAGTGAAACCAAAACCATTTGGTCTCCCCCAGATCGAAGCGTGGCCATCAACCACTTTGTCCTCACAGACACCACACATGCAGTTGTTGATGAGTATATATATATATATATAGTATATATATATATATATATAGAGGTTATAAGTATAAGATATATATATATATATATATATATATATATATATATATATATATATATATATTGCTAAGGTTGTTATTATATATATATAGCATATACATATATATATGATAAGATTAACATTTAAAATAAATACTTTTATTTATATACAAAATATTACAAATCGTAGAATAAATATATACAACAGACATTATGATTAATCACCTATGTTTATTGTAGCTTTTTCTTCCTCTGGTAACACGTTTAAATTCTTATCTGATGCGTAAGAAGTGCCTGAGGGACTTGAGTCAGGTCTTGTAGTATAGATATTATCTGAAGTCTGCATCGTTGTATTTAAGATTAAACTTCTTGGAAAATTCATAGTCTGAAGTTCTTGTTTGATATCATTCCACTCTTGTGGCCTTCCAGTTATGAGATCGCTATCAAATCCACGCTGGCTTGACCTCTTAACTATTTAACACACCAAGGATCTGCCCTGCTTCATTCAAAGCATCTGGTTTTTTAAAATATTATATAAAGCCATTCCTGATTTACGCACTCTATGTAAGCTCTCCTCTAGGGTATTTTTAAATTTATCTTCATTTTTCACTTCAAGTTTTGCCTTCATTAGGGTAGTATCTGTATCATCGGTTAATGGATACGTAGGATGGATGGAAGGCCCTAAGATTCATCAATGCATGGCCTCCTGATATAAGATGCGTTTCTCATGGATGCTATCTGAATTTAATATCCTGTACACTTCTTTTCTGTATATTTGCTATCTGTTCAACTTTAGACTATAGAGTGTAAGGTTGCTGGAAAGATACAATGAGTCGCTCACAATATAAGGATTCTGTGGTAGTGCAACTGTTGCTGCTGATGTGAAAGAGGTTGTAATGTCGTTGCATTGGGCTGTAATGGGAGTTGTGAATGATGAAATTGTGATTGTGGACTTCCAGCGTGTAAAAGAGCTAATAGGGATGTTGAGGTTGTGAATGATGAATCCGAGGAACTGAATTCTGTACAGATGTTGTATTATACTCTCATACTCATTATATGAAAGTACAGCAACCTTCTTCATTGTGGGGACAACCACTTATTATCAGGGGAGCTATAACGGAGAAGAGTAAGGGCAGGAATACTCCTCCTTCTCTGTAGTAACTTTTATTTTTCAACTTTTTTTAATGTTGGGAGGGAGAGTTTTTGTATCGATGTTTATAACGCCTAAAGCTTAATTCTCTGAGGCCCTGCTTTAGGGAACATTTCTTGTAAGATTTACAGACTCTGGCATACAATACTGGGTGACTTCATCCTCACTAATAGGTTTACGTTTTCTAGATGGTTTCCTAACTTTAAATTTTTTTTTATAAGAGGTAAATACTTTGCAACTAATGCACCTAATATCAGGTATGTATGCTACAGTTTCTATCTAGGCAGAATGTTGGTACGGGTTGAGCACTCTGTGCGTGTTTTTGGGGTGAAGTTCACACATCAAATAGCTGGGGACTGAAGAACCTCTTTATATACTTTTAAGAACTTTCCTTTGAAGGGGAAACATTAGCTAGCACTTTTACTTGACTCATGTCTCTTCTCTGTCCGGGGAACAATAGTAATACTGGGTAAGCTTAAAGAAATGCTTCTGTATATGCTTGTTGATGAAAATATTGAAAGAACGAGATGGCTTAGATGGTAGAAGAACTGTGAACGCTTCTGCATATTTCCAAATTCCATCAGCATTGAACCATCTAATTACACAATGTGCCTTGTCGTCCATGATCTAATATCGTATATGCTTTCATGAAATTGAATAATCACATCTTTATATATTTTAAATTCTTCGATAAACACGCGTTCATATTATTATTAGGGTCTGCAATCTCCATTTTTGTAAAATATTACTAATAGAAAGGTTTTACCACACGTTGGCCCAGCTACAAGACATGTGGCCGGACTTCGGAACGTAATTTCTCCACATCCATACCGTCAAGTAGATAATGAATAATGAGTTTAATTAAAGTAAAGCAGCAAATCAAAACTACACAACCTCTGCAGCAGCAAAGACTCAAAACTCTTATTGATTTACTGTTTGCACTGTTTGGCAATGTAAAGGATATATAATAGTAATTTCACACTCCTATTAAATAAATGTTTATAAGATAACTGAACTCTCTGTATGATTCTACATTACAACTAAAAATAAAAAAGATAAATAAAAGAAAATAGAAAGAATAAAACAAAAGTAATAAACAAAATAAAAATATAAAAGAAAACACATATTAATAAACAATAGTAACTCAAATAGTGTAAAAGCAGAGTGTTAAAGCAGTAAAACATGAGTTAAAGCACAGAAGCAGAAAGCAAAGCAGAAAACAGAGCAAAAAGGTGAAGAGTTAAAGCAGTGTAAAGCAAAACAAAGGCATACATCCTCTAGGTGTTGTAATACACCCTCAATGTTTTAATGCTTACTGCTAGAAGGTAAAGCATATGTTTTAATGTATTTATATAATAATGTTATTGTAATAAAATGAAATGTTTATATAGCCGAAACTCTGTGTGTTTATATAAAAATTTAAATTATACAAAAGTAAGATATAAACAAAATAAAATAGAAATAAAAAGTATTAAACAAATAAAAATATAAAGAAAACATAATGTTAATAAATATATGAGTTAAAACAGTAAAGCAGAGAGTTAAACAGTAAAGCAGAGAGAGTTAAAAACAGTGCCAGAGTGTTAAAGCAAAGTAAAAACAAGGAGTTAAAAGCAGTAAAGCAGAAAGTCAAAGTAAAACAAAGGCTCACTACTGGTAGGTGTTAGGTAACACCCTATTGTTTTACTGCTTTGCTTTTATAGATATGTATATGTTTTAATAAAATTCTGTGCAAATTGTAGTAAAAATGAATGAATCATAGTATATTTGAAACGAAATTTTTGAATAGTTTGACATTGATACTAGTATTTTTGCTCACGTGGAACAGCCCAGGACGCATGTGCGGCGATGGTTAAGGAAATAACAGACAGAGCGCCTGCAGAGGCCATGGCAAGAATATAGTATACTTTAGCCTGGGTGGCGCAATGCGGCGTGGTCTGTTGGAGTGAATGATTCGGCACGTGCTCTGGGAAACGCTTTGCATCACGCCCCAAATTGTGTGTTCCTTGGGATATATTCTGTCAAGCAGTGGCAAGTTATAAAATATTTAATTGGAAATTTTAGCGTTATTTAATATACTAATCGATTCCTCATACCATATTACCTAGGGGTAGACACCTATATAGTATCTGGGGTCAGAGGTTAGAAAGGCTTAAGAAAGTGGCACTAGTTGGCACTTAAGGTGGCACTCACTTAAGGTTTCATGTGGCACTCACTTGGCACCATTGGTACCTCCACTTGGAAATCACACAATTCATATTCCTCACTTCAATCACCCTTGCACTCATCTGAATACTCATAGAACACTGAAGAACAGTCTCAGGTACTTCCATGTGATTGGGGAACCATCAAAGTCTCTCTTAGTTGAAGTGTAATAAAAGGACCCATGTATGTGGTGGTGGTCAAAGCTAAATATCATGGTCAAACAAGGTAATGACATCAAAATAATAAGGTCCTAAAGGAAGGACAAAATTGTCGTGGGTCAAATAGACCACGGTATATGTAGCAAGGTGGTAAAAGCTGAAACATTACATCAAAACAAGGAAGATGATTTATATTTAAGCTGACTTCATAAGATCAAATATTGTGTTGTGGAACTGACCAAAAATAACAGGATGATTGTTCGAATTGTGGCCAGCTGACCCCATGGACTGGTAGCCAAAAATTACCGGGCCAAAATTAACCATGGTATCTGGCAAGGTGGTCAAACATAAAGAGATTTAAAAATAATAGGGGTTAAGCCCTAAAGAAAAGATCACCCTGTGGGCAAACACGGTCGAAAAAAATAGGGCTGGGGTAAAATAGGGTACGATGGAGGTGTTTCTGTTTATGCAATAGCTGGCACGTTAAAATTAAAGGCTGCCAGAAAAATTAGTTGCCAAAAAGGTCAAGGTCGGTCAAGGTCAAGGCCAAAAAGGCTCAAGGCCAGGTAAAATCACCCTCAGGAAACATGTGGGCTTAAAAAGGTCAAGGGCAGGTAAAAACTGAGCTCAGAAAAGGTCGCGGTCAGAAAAGTTCAAAAAAGGTCGCGGTCATTTTTAAACAATATACATCTCCTACTACCGTATTTACATTTATTATTATTATTATTATTATTATTATTATTATTATTATATATATATATATATAGAGAGAGCATAGCAGCAGTGTTATATATATATATATATATATATATATGAGTATATATATATATATATATATATATATATATATATATATATATATATATATATATATATATATATAGTATATATATATATATATATATATATATATTTAAAATTGTTTACATACTAGAACTAAACTAAAATTAACAAGATATTCTTATGATATTTAAATGACAAACATAGATACGAGAATCGGTCAATAATAATTATATGAAATATAGATATAAAAATTGACAAATCCTAGTTTTAGGATCTAATTTCAGGATTAGACATGACGAGCCCTACATTGTCTGAGTTATTAAAGAACCGTTTTCCAGTTAAATATATGTATGTTATCGTGACATGAAGAAAAATACAGAATTATGGGTGTCTATCCAAAAGGTACAATCCGGCACTAATTTTTTTATAAAGATGCGCTTATTAGTAGTAAGTTGCATCTTTTTTGTGCCTGTAATGATGGAAACATCTCAATATTATCCTGGCTGAAAGTTTTTAGAAGGGACGGAGTAGCATAGACCGCCTCACTTCATTTTGAAAGGCGTCCTAGCCATAAAAAAAATAGCTGATGCTAGGAAGGTTACCTTGGATCAACCAATCTTTGAACTTTCTCCTCTTTCTATAAATGGCAGAGTAAAACGTGATTGTTTTAAATCTCAAGAACTCAGTTCCTACATCTTCCATCAAAATATTTATATAACTACAGCAGCTTTGCATTTCGAAAGCACACAATTGAAACCTTTGTATATCCTTAATATTTCTTATGTTTCTTTTTCACGTGATATTTCTTGGAAAAATCTCATTGCTTCCTTTACTAAATACAAGCCTCTAGGAGGTTGAGCGTTCAAAGGCACCCTTGAATTCTCGAATTTTTACCCTCAAAGTTGTTGTTCTATATAGGGATGCGGTTCCCTTATGAAAATATTTGCCTCAGAACATTGGGGTGATTCCACTCACACAACTTTTATTAAAATGTTGGTCTGATATTAGTCTTATCAACTCTACTGCTCTCACAGACTCTCTCATCCTTCTTTCCTGTACATCGAAATATTACGTCACTCTCATTATGCTATTGAAATTACAACGGGTACTGCTATTCCGAAATCTCCAGTTGGTCCATAAATTCTTCTTTGAAGAGAGCTCGTGAGAATATGTCTTTCCACACAATCTCATCCTCTAAAAACCTCTGACCCTAGGCTAAGCTATTCTCACTCTCACATTTACTCCACTGGTAAAGTTTGGAACACTCTCTCTTGTATTTTCTTACTTCATTTTACTTTATGTATTAGTTATGTACAAGGTGGCTTATTTTTAATGATAATGTTTTTTGTTTAAAACCAACTAAAAATCATTGTTTTTTTTGGCTTTTTCTAATAAAAAAATAATAAAAGTGTTCTAAGTCAAAGTATATAGCTAATACATTCTATATACATATTTAGATAAAAAATAAACGGAAGGAAAACGTTAATAACTCAATTTTAAAAAATTTATAACATCAAAATGAGATAATAATATTTAAAACTAATAACTTCATTATTTTTTTCCTTTGAGTTAGAAAATCGCATTAAGATGTTAATGTGAATAAACATTTTCAGGTATTAGTTCCAAAGTTATATGGCAGGAGAGAGGGTAGCACTTTCACAACATTTTATCTTTCTCTAACTTTTTATATATTACAATATAGTTTACATTTATTACTTTATTTTTTCATTAAATTGTTGATTTAAAACAATAAAGCACTACATTTTTTGCCCCTATATAGAGTATATAT
>JABUQX010130837.1:20000-40696 GCA_015478945.1 Trachelipus rathkii
CTGTTCTATTCGTTTTTGGAGTTTGCAAATAAGATAGACAATTTTCTCTGGGCAGACGCACTCATAGCAAGCTTCATCTTATGCTCTCTCAGGATCTTGATGTTGTGATATTTCATATAATTATTATTCTAAACTTTTTTGGGTGTCAGGGTTCGAGTTGGGTGTATAATTTATTAAAATGGAGTTTTACGAATGCTACTCCCGGCCAACATTACCTTTAATTTAATTATTACTTAGCTTACTTGTCAAAAGTAGTCTCTTACATTAAATTGGATATTTATTTAAGACATACTTCCTGCTTATTTCTATTTTTTGAGAAATCAAAAATGCTCTTGCTAGTTTAACCATATATTTTTCCTGGTCTTTATAATACTTGATCATGTTTCTTTTTTTTTCTTATTTTAGTTGGAAATCTTCATTAGGACCTTACAATATAGCCCCTTGATCTTTTTTTTTATGTTTTTTTGATCTTTTTTTTTTTTTTTTTTTTTGTGGCGGAGGGTTGTTACGTTATAATATCTTCATAGCCCTTTCTAGCTTCTCTCTATACGTCTCAATTCATTATACTCTCTGTGTTCGATTTGCTGCTAAATTTCTTATTGTTTGGTATGTGAGTCCGGCCGAAAAATAAGGAGCGGTTCGCGGGGTTCTTTTGGGCGATTCGGTCGTATGCTCTTTATATTGCTTTAATCTCAACGCTCTCTTGATCGGTATCGCGAGCCTCAGTGATATTCAATCTGCCATATTTTATCATAGGTGACCTTCTCTCGTGTGTTTTATTTTTTGTTTCTCTATTTCTCTAATTTTTTTTCAGTCGTTTTTTATATTCTGTTATGCAAGTCGTCTTTTTTTTGTTATTTTTAGCCCTCCACTCTTATATTATTTATTTGCTTATATTTTTCTTCATTCTATTTCTTATTTGTTCTTTTTGTTTTCTGTCGTGTTTCTTTTTTTATCCTTATACATTAGTTTCTCCTTTTTTTTATAGCCTTTTTGATTTGTAATACTGGTAGTTTTAGTTTTCTTGTTTATGTTTTTCGTTCAGGAAGATGGAAGTGAAGGAGGAGTAGGAAGGAAAATGTGGAGAAGGAGTCTGAGTCAGAGGGAGTCATGAGTTGGCATTGCACCGGTGCTGTGAGCGCGGTGCGGTGCTGAGTTAATAAATATTTCGTTTAGTCGCCATATTTATATCAAATATATGTTATTGAACCTGTAGATCTCGAAAATGACGGTTATAAGTCCGTAAAGGGTGTCTGGGACCCCCACGGAGGGGGGTCCCGACTGAAAAAAAAATGCATGGAATGCAAAACAGAGGAAGAAAGGAAGAAGGAGGAAGAAGGAAGGATGAAGGAAAGAGTCTGAGTCAGAGGAGTCGGAGTTGGCATCGGCACCGGTACCGGCACCGGTGCTGGAGCCGGTGCGGTGCCGAGTTATTAAACATTCGTTTAATAATACAATATCCTTACTGTTCACATAACTGCTTCTGTTCTAACATGTACATGTCGTCAATTGCATTGCATCATGCAAAGATAACCCGTTTCTAAATGTTGAAGACTGACATTTATATTTTCAAATCTCATTTTCTTTTTATAAACGTTAACTAATATAATTTTTTTGTTTTTTTTTTGTTTGCTTTTTATTCAATTTATTTTTCTAACTTTTTTTTTTATAAGTTTTATTTTTAAATTTAAACTTTGTTTTCAATTTTTTTTTTTCTAACTATTTTTTTTTATAAGTTTTATTTTACATTTATACTTTGTGTTTAATTTTTTTTATTTTAATTTTTAAAAAATTTTTTATTTAAATTTATTTTTCTAACTTTATTTTTTCATTTTTTTTATTTATTTTTAAGTTTATCTATTTAGAAAAAAGTTTTTAAAAATTTTTATTTATTTTTAATTTTATTTCTTTAAAACATTTTGTTTTTACTAAAATTTTATTCTTTTTCATGTTTATAACGTAAAAAATTTGCATTTACATACCCTAAATCAGTAAATCAGTAAATCAAACCACCCACCCATGCCCTCATCCATGATCTATTGATCTATTGATCTATTGATCTATTGATCTATTGATCTATTGATTCAAGTCATATTTTTTTTAACATAACACAAAAACTTTTATTTATTTTTGTTTTCTTTAGCAATTTTTGTTTTAACTAAAATTTATTTCATTTTATGTTTATAACTTAAAAAATTTGCACTTTTACATACCCTAAAGCAGTAAATCAGTAAATCAGTTAATCAAACCACCCACCCCACCCTCCTACCCTTATGATCTATTGATCTATTGTCTATTGATCTCAAATGATTCAAGTCATATTTTGGTATAATATAACATCTAAAACTTTTATTTATTTTTGTTTTGTTTTCTTTAAACATTTTGTTTTTACTAAAAAATTTATTCTTTTTATGTTTATAACTTAAAAAATTTGCATTTTTACATACCCTAAAGCAGTAAATCAGTAAATCAGTTAATCAAACCACCCACCCATCCCCTCATCCATGATCTATTGATCTATTGATCTATTGATCTATTGATCTAATGATTCAAGTCATATTTTGTTTAACATACACAAAAACTTTTATTTATTTTGTTTTGGTTTTCTTTAAACATTTTGGTTTTTACTAAAAAAATTAAACTTCTTTTTATTGTTTATAACTTAAAATAATTTGCATTTTTTTACATACCGCTAAAAAGCCAGTAATAACAGGTAAATCAGTTAAATGCAAACCACGCCACTTATCCTCCTACCCTTCCATGATCTATTGGATCTATTGATTCAAGTCATATTATATAGTATCTTTTTTGTATAGATATAAACATAAAAACTTTTATTTATTTGTTTGTTTCTTTAGAAAACTTTTTGTTTTTAACTAAAAAATTTATTCTTTTATGTTTAATAACTTAAAAAATTTTGCATTTTTACATACCACAGCTAGTAAATCAGTAAAATCAAGTTAATCAAATACCACCTACTCTATGCCTCCTACCCTTTTCCAGATTCTAATTGGATCTTTTGATCTATTTGATCTTTATTGATCTATCTGATTCAAGTCATATTATAAGTATCTTTTGTATAAACATAACATAAAATAAATTATTTGCTGTAGCTGTTGTTGTTGTAATGTCGCGGTTTGTTGTTGCATTGTTTGCAGTTTGTTTGTTGTTGTTGAAAAATGTTGTTTTGTTGTTGTGTTGTTGTCTGTTGTTGTTGTGTTGTTGTTGTTGTGTGTTGTTGTTGTTGTTTGTTGTTTGTTGTTGTTGTTGGCTGGTTGTTGTTGTTGTTGTTGTGTTGTTGTTGTTGTTGTTGGTTGTTGTTTGTTTTGCTGCTGTTGTTGTAAATATATCAAACGTTCAAGTTAAATGAAAATATACAACACTTTTTCAAACATATCTCTAAAATATTAATGTTAATTTTACATTAACATTATAATATTGAAAACTAAACAAAAATATATCTCATCCTAGCCTAACTGACATACAGCATTCATTAACAAGGTAACTAAAATTAGAAGTTTCAACTTACCAACAGAAGTCAGCATAACAATCTCAATCTTTACTATACACACAAACGCTCAAAATATTATTATTATTATTATTATTATTATTATTATTATTATTATTATTATTATTATTATTATTATTATTATTATTATTATTATTATTATTATTATTATTATTATTAATTATTATTATATTATTATTATTCCACATTGATCTCACAACACCAATAACGCGTGCGATCACTTTGCCTGCAGGTCCACAACTAGAACACTGGTTGGTAAATTGGTCTCTACCCGACACCTAAACATTACGCAATTTTAGTACGCTCAAGGGATAACCAATCAGAGAACTGTATTTGTTATGCCATCACGGACAGCCAATGAAATTCGAGGAATGACTCATTAATCTTAATATCTTTTGAAACATGAGAAGGGTAACGAGATTTATTACTCTTTTCCTTACTTAACATATTATTTTTATTATTATTATTATTATTATTATTATTATTATTATTATTATTATTATTATTATTATTATTATTATTATTATTATTATTATTATTATTATTATTATTATTATTATTATTATTATTATTTTAAATTATTATTATTATTATTATTATTATTATTATACAACTATCCAACAACAACAACACAACAACAGCTAACATACAACACACATGCACACACAACACACACACACACAACACACACACACACACACACGACACAACACACACAACCACACAACCACCACTACACACACAGCACACAATAATTAAATAGCCATTTTAACTTAATACATTAGACTGGCAATCAACGTACTAACTTACTGATCACATAACTGCTATTTCTATGATGTAAAGCAGATGTGTAACATTTTCTAAACGTCGCTGGAAGACATTACATTTTTCACATGTTTTAATTAAACATTTCGCTTTTGTTATATTTTTTCGTTTATTTTACTAAAACTCTCTATACTCTTATTTTTCTTAAAATAAAAGTTATTTATTTATTTTATTTAGTTTTATTTTTTTTTTTTTTATTTTATTTAAAACATATAATATTTTTTAAAACTTTTAAGTTATTTTTTTGCTTATTTTGTTTTAAGAATTTTGTTGTTAAACTAAAATTTTTCATTTTATGTTTATAACTTTAAAAATTTTTGCGTTTTAACTAACGCCTAAAGCAAGTAAATCAGTAATCAGTAAATCAAACCACGCCACCACCTACCCTCCTACCCTCCAATGATCTATTAATCTACTGATCTATTGATGCTATTTGATCAAGTCCATTTCGAGTATCATTTTGTATTAACCATAACTAAAAAATAAAGTTCTTATAAACCCACTGATCAAACGAATATATTGCTAAGCGTAGCAAGTTTTTCCATTAATAAAAGCTAACATAACATAACCTGACAAGAATATAATGTACAGCAACAAACCTAGCATACCTTAAGCAACGAATAAACAGCTAACATCAACAAAGTTCCACACTTACAGTAAAGTAACTAAAATAGCATACAAAAACGTAACCTATTCAACTTTGTCAAGCATATCTCTAACAATGTTAATTGTTAATTTTACATAAACATTGTAATATTAACAAAAATTTATCATAAATTATACCTAATTATCATACAGACCTACGAATATATGCTAACGTAACAAATTTTTTAACATTAATAAAGCTAACCATAAGCATCAACCCTGAACTTAGAATATAATTGTAACAAGCGACAAACCTAACAATACTCACGTATGAATAATCTGCTAACATGAACAAAGTTTCGAAATACTTATACAAAAGGTGAAGTACTAACAACCACATACAAAATACTCAATGTATCCCAACTTTTCCAACATACCAGCAACAGCTAAAGCAGTATTATCTAACAAAATCCCTTAACAAAATGACCAATCTATCAAAGATAACTACAACATCTTGAACTGTGAATTGACACTACCTTCATCAAAATGCAACTCATATCAAATATAACATTATTTTGAACTATGAATTAAACGTAGACATCTAGCAAATATCTCGGAATAAGTCTAACCATTACTCAGCAAAACTTAACCTATATCCACGATTCTAACACAACATAGCCCAGTTAACACAGTAATATCTTTCGAAACTTATCATTTCTCTATCAAATCAGTTTTAATTTCACCACATTGTCAAAGTAATATTTAACAAAACGTAAGAGAAAATCAATATGAGCGTAATATATATATATATATATATATATATATTATATATATATATATATATATATATATATATATATATATATTATATATATATATATATATATATATAATATATAATATATATTATATATATATTATAATATATATATAATATATATTATATAATTTATTATATTATATATATATATATTAATTATATAGTATATATATAATTATATAATATATATATATATATATATATATAATATATATATAAATATATAATATATATATATTATTATATATATATATATATATATATATATAATATATATTATATATATAATATAAAAAAATTATTATTTTTTTTTATTATTAATCTTCTTATTATTTTTATTATTATTATTATCAATTTATTATTATTATTATTATTATTATTATTATTATTATTATTATTATTACTTATTATTATATTATTATTTTATTATTAATATTATTAAATTATTATCCCACATTATATTTTGGTCGGTTTATATATATAATTATATATTTAATATTATTATATATATTAATATATATATATATATAGTATATTATATATATATATATATATATATATATATATACGTATATATATATATTATATATATAGTATATATATATATATATATATTATATATATATATATATATATAATATATATATATACCGAATATATATATATATATATATATATATTATATATATATATATATATTATATATATATATATATATTTATATATTATATTATATATATATTATATATATATATCTATATATTACGCTATATTGAAGATCTGATCCGCTTTGTTTAAATATTACTATGAGACAGATGTGAATTAAATAACTGTTTGATAGAGAAAATGATAGTTTCGTAAGATATTAACTGGGTTAACGGGCTATGTGTGTTAGAATCGGATATAGGTAAGTTTTTTGTGCTGAGTAACTGTTAGGCTTATCCGAGAATTTTGCTAATGTCGACGTTTATTCACATAGTTCAAAATAATGTTATATTTGATATGAGTTGCATTTTGATGAAGGTAGTGTCAATTCACAGTTCAAGATGTTGGTATCTTTGATAAGATTGGTCATTTTGTTAAGGGATTTTGTAGATAGATATTTTTTTTTTTTTTTTTTTCCTGCTTTTAGCTGTTGCTGTATGTTGGAAAAGTTGGGATACATGAAGTTTTGGTAATTGTTTTTGTTAGTTCTTCACCTTTGATAAGTATCCGACTTTGTCCATGTTAGCAGATTATTCATACGTGAGGTATGTTAGGTTTGTCTTTGTACATTATTCCTTCAAGTTCAGGTTATGTATGTTAGCTTTTAATGTAAAAAATTTGTTACGTTAGGCATATATTCGTAGGTTAGTATATAAAGAACATATGTTATGATAAATTTTTGGTAAATATTACAATGTTAATGTAAAATTAACACTGATATGTTAGAGATATGCTTGGACAAAGTGTGGAATAGGTTACGTTTTTGTAAGCTATGTTAGTTACTTTGCTGTTGTTAAGTGTGGAACTTTGTTGATGTTAGCTGTTAAATTGTGCTTTAGGTTGCTAGGTTTGTTTGTTGTACATTAATTTTCTTAGTTCAGGTGATGTTATGTTAGCTTTTGTTAATGGGAAAACTTTGCTACGTTTAGCATATATTCGTGATCAGTGTATAAAGAACTTTATTTTTATGTTATGTTTTATGCAAAATGATACTCCGAAATTGACTTGAATCCAATAGATCCAATAATCAATAGATCATGGAAGGGTAGGAGGGTGGGGTGGTGGTTTGATTTCCTGATTTACTGATTTACTGCTTCTAGGGATGTAAAAACGCAAAATTTTTTTAAGTTATAACATAAAAGAAATAAATTTTTAGTTAAAACAAAATCTTTTTAAACAAAATAAGCAAAAATAAATAAAAGTTTTTTAAAATATATAGATTATTTTAAATAAATAAAATAAAAATAAATAAAACTAAAATAAAAAAATAAATAACTAACTTTTAACAAAATATAAATATAAAGAATAATAGCAACGTAAAAAAACATTTAGTGATTTAAAATGACAAAAATAAAATTTAATATTAGAAAAAAACGAAAAAAAATTGTTTTTTAATTTATTTTTTTTTTATAAAAAAAAAAAAACCCCAATGTGAAAAATGTAATGTCTTCAGGCGTTACCGTGGCTCAAACGGTAGAGCAACGGAGTCGCATGGCAAGGTCGCGGGTTCGAATCCTAGTTCGGATCCTAGTAGAATTGCCTAGAGAAGTTTCCCCTCCTTGAATAGGGCTATGCCGTGAGGTGTGAACTTTAAAAAAAAAAAAATAAAATAAAAAGCAAAAATTAGAAAATGTTGCACATCTGCTTGACATCATAGAAATATCAGTCATGTGATCAGTAAGTTAGTACGATATTGCCAGTTCTAATGTATTAAAGTAAGTGTCTGATAATTATTGTGTGTGTGCGTGTGGTGGTGGTGGTGTGTGTGTGTGTTGGGTGTGTGTGTGTGTGTGTGCGGTGTGTGTGTGTGAGTGTGTGTGTGTTGTTGGGTGTTGTATGTGTGGTGTATGTTAGGTTTGTTATGTTCATATACATATATAGTTGATATAATAATAATTATAATATTAATAATAATAATAATAATAATAATAATAATAATAATAATTAGTAATGATAATATGTAATAATAATAATAATAATCATAATAACAATCATAATAATAAATAATAATAATTAATAATAATAATAATAATAATAATAATAATAAATAATAATAATAATATATAAAACTACTGTTTAAGAGCTAAAAACTATGTTAAGTAAGGACCGAAGTACACATAAATCTCGTTACCCTTCTCATGTGTCAAAAAGATATTATGATTAATGAGTCATTCCTCGAATTTCATGGCTGTCCGTGATGGCATAACAAATACAGTTCTCTGACTTGTTATCGCTTTGAGCGTACTAAAATGCGTAATGTTTAGGTTGTCGGGTAGAGACCATTTAACAAAACGCAGTATTCTAGTTTGTGGACTGCAGGCAAAGTGATCGCACGCGTTATTGGTGTTGTGAGATCAATGTGGAATAATAATAATAATAATAATAAAATAATAATAATAATAATAATATAATAATAATAATAATAATAATAAATAATAATAATAATAATAATAATAAATAAATAATAATATAATAATAATAATATTTTGTGTGGTTGTGTATAGTAAAGATTGAGATTTTGTTGATGAGTGAGCGCATTCGTGGTAAGTTGAAACTTCTAATTTTAGTTACCTTGTTAATAAATGCTGTATGTCAGTTAGGCTAGGATGAGATATATTTTTTGTTTAGTTTTCAATATTAAAATGTTAAGTGTAAAATTAACATTAATATTTTTTGAGATATGTTTGAAAAAAGTGTTGTATATTTTCATTTAACTTGACGTTTGATATATTTAACAAACAACAGCAGCAACAACAACACACACCAACAGCAACAACAACCAACAAAACAGCAACAACAAATTACAACAACAAAAACACAAACAAAACAACAACAACAACACAACAAACGAACAACAACAACAACATTTCAACAAAACAACACAACAACATCAAACAACATCAACAATGGCAACAAATGCAACAACAAACGCGACATTTCAACAACAACAACTACAGCAAAGAATTTATTTTTATGTTATGTTCATACAAAAGAACTTTATAATTGACTTGAATGCATAGATCAATAGATCAATTAGATCAAAGATCAAATAGATCATGGAAGGGTAGAGGATAAAGTTGGTTGGTTTTGATTACTGATTTACTGATTTAATGCTTTTAGGGTATGTAAAAATGCTAAAAATTTTTTAAGTTCTAAACATAAAAGAATAAATTTTTTTAGTAAAAACAAAAATGTCTAAAGAAAACGAAACAATAATAAAAGTTTTTTTATGTTTATAGTCTATACAAGATAACTTATAATATGACTTGAATCAATAGAATCAATAGATCAAATAGATCATGGAAGGTAGGAAGATAGAGTGGGTGGTTTGATTAACTGATTTACTGATTTACTGCTTTAGGGTATGTAAAAATGCAAATTTTTTAAGTTATAAACATAAAAAGAATAAATTTTTTAGTAAAAACAAAATGTTTAAAGAAAACAAAACAAAATAAATAAAAGTTTTTGTGTTATGTTAAACAAAATATGACTTGAATCATTAGATCAATAGATCAATAGATCATGGATGAGGGGATGGGTGGGTGGTTTGATTAACTGATTTACTGCTTTAGGGTATGTAAAAATGCAAATTTTTTAAGTTATATCACATGAAAAGCATAAATTTTTTTAGTAAAAACAAAATGTTTTAAAGAAAAAAATTTAAAACAAAATAAATAAAAGTTTTTGTGTTATGTTAAACAAAATATGACTTGAATCATTAGATCAATAGATCAATAGATCAATAGATCATGGAAGGGTAGGAGGGTGGGGTGGGTGGTTTGATTAACTGATTTACTGATTTACTGCTTTAGGGTATGTAAAAATGCAAATTTTTTAAGTTATAAACATAAAATGAAATAAATTTTAGTTAAAACAAAAATGTCTAAAGAAAACAAAAATAAATAAAAGTTTTTGTGTTATGTTAAACAAAATATGACTTGAATCAATAGATCAATAGATCAATAGATCAATAGATCATGGATGAGGGCATGGGTGGGTGGTTTGATTTACTGATTTACTGATTTAGGGTATGTAAAAACCCGAATTTTTTACGTTATAAACATGAAAAGAATAAATATTTTAGTAAAATAAAAAGTTTTAAAGAAATAAAATTAAAAATAAATAAAGTTTTTAAAACTGGAAATTTAAAAATAGATAAAATAAATAATAAAAAATTGAAAAAATAAAATTAGAAAAATAAATTTAAATAAAAAAAATTTTAAAAATTAAAATAAAAAAAAATTAACACAAAGTATAAATGTAAAATAAAACTTATAAAAAAAAAATTTAAAATAAAAAAAAAAAAAATTGAAAACAAAGTTTAAATGTAAAATAAATCTTATAAAAAAATAAAGTCAGAAAAATAAATTGAATAAAAAGCAAACAAAAAAAAACAAAAAAAATTAAAAATTAAGTTTATAAAAAAAAAATGAGATTTGAAAATATAAATGTCAGTCTTCAACATTTAGAAAACGGGTTATCTTTGCATGATGCAATGCAATTGACGACATGTACATGTTAGAACAGAAGCAGTTATGTGAACAGTAATGATATTGTATTATTAAACGAATGTTTAATAACTCGGCACCGCACCGGCTCCAGCACCGGTGCCGTACCAATTCTGTCTCCTTCTCAGACTCTTCCTTCATCCTTCCTTCTTCCTCCTTCTTCCTTCTTCCTTTCTTCCTCTGTTTTGCATTCCATGCATTTTTTTTCAGTCGGGACCCCCTCCGTTGGGGTCCCAGACACCCTTTACGGACTTATATAACAGTCATTTTCGAGATCTACAGGTTCAATAACGTTATTTTGATATAATATGGGACTAACGGAATATTAATAACTCAGCAACGCAAACCGGGCCCTTTTTTTTCCCTCCAGCACCGGTGCCGAATGCCCACCTCCGACTCTCTGACTCAGACTCCTTCTCCAACTATGGTTTTCTCCAACTCCTCCTTCCTCCATTCCTTCCTCCTTTTTCCTCCATCTTCCTTTCTTCTTCCTCTGTTTTGCATTCCATGCATTTCTTCTTTTTTCAGGAGGGGACCCCCCTCCGGGGGGAGTCCCTGAACTCCGAGCCGAATCCGACTCAGAAATCCTTCTCTCAACTCCGGCCTCCTCTACCACCTCCAAATTCAGCTCTACGATAATTTTAATTTTTAGGGGGGCTGCGCCCCCCCCTTACGGAGGGGGGACGCAGGGGTACGTAAGCCTGTGCGGTGCGGGGCCATATACAGTTATAATATATATATTTATTTATTTATTTATTTTTTATTTAATTTTTATTTATTTATTTATTATTTATTATTTATTTATTTATTTATTATTTATTATTTATTATTTATTATTTATTTATTAATTTATTAATTTATTTATTTATTTTTATTATTTATTTTTTTGGTTTTTCGGAAAAAAAAAAACCTTCGGTTTTTTTTCGTCGATCAGAAGGGGAAGAAGCAAACCCTTTTACCGTGGGAAATTTTTATTCAATATTTTCCCACGAACATTCGGCAAATAGGCGAACATTTGGCATCCAATATAGCTCTTTGACTACAACGATTAATCGACTGAATTTCAAATAATTTTCTTTCGATTATATTTTTCAGTGTTAAAAGCCAACCAGAGCACGTAGAAAGACGATTTAAACATCAATATAGGGGTAAAAAAACATCGATAAAGTCGATGAAACCATCAAAATGATCTACTCGAATTATTAAAACCTTCTAGGAAAAAAGTCCTCTGGGGGGCTCCGCCCCTCCCCTTTTGGGGATAAACCTTGAGTTCAGGCTCAAAACCTCTGAAGTCGGTCTTCCAACCTTAAAATTCGGTCTCACCGACCTTAAAAACCCTAGGTTTGACACGTCAAGCTTGAAAACCCGGATGTTGCAAAATGTTGCTTTGCAACATGTGCAACTTCCGGTTGCAACTCCGGTTGTCAAGTTTTAGCGGTGAGTTGTGCTCCCCTTACTACTTTATATATATATATATATTTATATATATATATATATATACTATATATATATATATATTATATATATATATATATAATATTATATATTATATTATATATATATATATATATAGCAGTATATATAATATATATTATATAATCATAATATATATATATATATATATATATATATATATATATATATATTTATATATATATATATATATATATATATTATATATTTTATATATATTATATATATTATATATAATATATATTAATAAATATGAAAATATATAATAATAATAATAATAATATAATAAAATAATAATAATAATAATAATAATAATAATAATAATAATAATAATAATAATAATAATAATAATAATAATAATAATAATAATAATAATAATAAATAATAATAAATAATAATAATAATGAGTCATTCCTTGTCAAGTATCGTAATATCAGTTAAAGTCCCTGCTCGAACTTCTTCAGTTTTGATGAAATAAATTACAGGATGTATTTATGGGTTCTACTGGTGGCCTGCAAAGTTTCAGTATTAAAAGTTGTTTGGCTGGGGTTCCAGAGCTGCTTTCGTAAATGCCACTTATTTTCGCGGTGACAAAAATTAACAAATCGTCAAGTTTCGTCAAGAAGAAATTGAAGAAGTCAAAGCTGATCAATAAAAAGTCTTCAATTGTGGATCCTCATTTTCAGGAACAAGAATAAACAATAATTTTTTGTCAGTCAATGAAAAAAAGGTTTTTGTCAGAATACCATCCAATGATGCACCATTTTAAAACAATCGCTGACAAGAGGGCCATAACTACATTTTAAAATATGTAATTGTTGCAACTCTTCAGTTTGGATAGTAGGTACATTGTCAGTATCTACGATAACTGGTTGACTGTAAACATACGAGAAATTCCAAATGAGGAACACGATAAATTTGTCAATTTTATGAACTCTGTGTCATAGAGTGGCTAGTTCATTTTACTGCTCTATCAGACGTGACGTTTGTTGCATTCAAGAACAACATGGAATTGCTACTGTCCCAGCTCTAAAAACAACAACAACAACAACAACAACAACAACAACAACAGCAACAACAACAACAACAACAACAACAACAACAACAACAACGAGTCGACAATACAAATTACTAAAAGCAACAATGATCATCATAAAAAAAATTCCACTACATGGCAATCCTAGACTCAATTGAGTTTTGCAATCCTCGACAAAGACTCCACACCACGCGATTCAGACCACCATATTAAGGCTTGAAGACTTAGTAGATGAGAGAGATATATATATGATATATGATATATATATATATATACATATATATATATATATTATATATATATATATATATACATATATACATGATATATATATAATATAATATGTTACATGAAAGATATCTGTATAAAGTATAAAGAATGATAAAGGTCAGTCAAAGCTATGATTACCTTTAAAACAATAAAACTAATTATAAAAATTTTCATGTAAGTTTGTAATAAGAGGAGATTCTAGGGAAACTTATCTGCAAGTCTATTTCACTAGGGAAATAGGATTATTAATTATTACTGGCAATGCTAGAAATAATTTGAAAATAAATTTTCATGTAATTTCCTCATTGGTCCTGTGTTGTTCTTCTTTTTATTCTTCTATTATTATTATTATTATTATTATATTATTATTATTATTATTATTATTATTATTATTATTATTATTATTATTATTATTATTATTATTATTATTATTATTATTATTATTATTATTATTATTATTATTATTATTACATGACACACACACATTATTGACATGTATTACATTGGTTTAATAATATTTGTATTCTTATTCTTATTCTTATTCTTATTCTTATTCTTATTCTTATTCTTATTCTTATTCTTATTATTATTAGTGTATAGATAGCAGTAGTAGTAGTAGTTGTAGTAGTAGTAGTAGTAGTAGTAGTAGTAGTAGAGTAGTAGTAGTAGAGTAGTAGTAGTAGTAGTAGTAGTAGTAGTAGTAGTAGTTTTGTTAAAGTAAATGTTTTGTTGACAATTCTAAAAAGTAATAATATGAAATGAATTGCTTAATTAGTAAACTGATATATTTTTTTTTCCTTTGTGTCCCAGTCTCCCACGAAAGAAGAAGGAGTAAGTCCAGACCCTCTCAGAGGAGTATGTAAGGTCGATAAGGATTACTTGGACGTGGGAGAATGTATGGCAGAAGGGGGTTATATGCACCTTGAGATCGATTTGAAAGAGATTCCGGAATCTAAACCCAGATCATCTCCTCCGTCTGCGGAGTCAGAGGGAGCAAATAATGTGTAAGTTTGACTTTTGATAAATTTTACAAGCATAATAATAATAATAATAATAATAATAATAATAATAATAATAATAATAATAATAATAATAATAATAATAATAATAATAATAATAATAATAATAATAATAATAATAATAATAAAATAAAAATAAAAATAAAAATAAAAATAAAAATAAAAATAAAAATAAAATACATTGTTTTTATAATAAGAATAATAATAATAATAATAATAATAATAATAATAATAATAATAATAATAATAATAATAATAATAATAATAATTATGTTTAAATTTTCACCCTTATAACGATTGGCTCTTAGGATCACATTAAATGAGAACGATAAAGCCTTCTCAGAAGAACTATAGTCACCAGTCGAGACATCGTCGTTATTAGAAGAACCTGAAGGACCACTTGGTAAAAAGAGCCCCACTGGGGGAAGAGCTTTCTCAGGAAATACAAGTGTCAACCAACTAAATGGTGGGGTTGAGTAACCGTAAGGATCAACTAATGTACCAAAATCTTAAAAATGTTAATGTTGGTAACCAGACAAAAGATTCGAACTCATGGTTTTAAATTTGATAAACTCAATTGATGGTCAAAAGAACTAAGTGAATTATATTAATATTAGCAAAGTAATTAATAACTACTTTGAAGTATTTTCCTTATTATTAATATTAAATAATAAAAAATAATTTCTTATCAAAAAGTGATTAAAATATATTAAATTTATTTAAGAATTTAAATATTTATTGTAGTTAACATTCTAAAACAATGAAAATTTTACACCATTTTAAAATATTTTGAAATATTAAAATTTTAAATTTCCAAAATTTCCACAAATTTTCGAAATACTTTACAAAAAATATCAGATCCAAAACACCAAAAAATTTAAGAATTAAAAGTGTTTCGCAATTAGCGGAAATGAATATTTATTCACGTACTAAGGCTCGTATTGAATTTCAATAAGGCGTCATTAGAGTAATGGAATAATGTAGTCTTCAAGAGCGTTTCGTTTCTAGATTTGCATTTTTCTTTTTCTGGTTTATCTTCTCTGTTATTTTTTAATGCATATAAATTATGATTTTTAAAAAAAAAAAAAATACTCAGGAACTTTTTAATGTTAAGAAAATATATACAATAATTAATTTTAAACTTCATATGTAAATTAACAATTTAAAATAAAATTTAAGCTATACATTATTGTTTTTATTATTATTCCTTAAGCTATTGAAATTCACTGCGACGAATAGAGTATTTGTTTAACCACTAGTAAATGTCAAACAAAAGAGTATTCGTTTACTAAAAGAATCACGAAATTACTATGATCATGAAACTCTATTCTATTCCGAAATTTCAGGGTATCTTCACCCTTCAGGTTGTAACATCTTTGAAGTCATAAACTGCAAATGAAGTTGTAGATGCCATAATTGGGCAGAACCAAACTGTGAAGGAAACCTACTTTCATTAGACAAAGCAAAATACATACTAACTAAATCTAGGTGGGGTATCTCATCCCAGGGTATCGTATGTATTGAATAGCTTGTCTAAACACTTTCAGGGATCAACCAAACAAGTCACTAAGCAAAATTATTAAACACTACTTAAATGATCGAGGACCTAAAATACACATCCTTATCTGCCTTAGGTTCTACAATTATTATTATTATTCGTTTTCTTTTCTTTTTTCTTTTTCTTTTTTTTCTTTTTCTTTTTCTTTTTCTTTTTCTTTTTCATATTCTTCTTCTTCTTCTTCTTCTTCTTCTTCTTCTTCTTCTTCTTCTTCTTATTATTATTATTATTATTATTATTATTATTATTATTATTATTATTATTATTATTATTATTATTATTATTATTATTATTATTATTATTATTATTATTATTATTATTATTATTATTATTATTATCGTTATTGTTGTTGTTATTGGTATTGTTATTATTATTATTATTATTATTATTATTATTATTATTATTATTATTATTATTATTATTATTATTATTATTATTATTATTATTATTATTATTATTATTATTATTATCATTATTATTATTATTATTATTATTATTATTATTATTATTATTATTATTATTATTATTATTATTATTATTATTATTATTATTATTATTATTATTATTATTATTATTATTATTATTATTATTAATATTATTATTAGTTAATATTATTATTATTATTATTATTATTATTATTATTATTATTATTATTATTATTATTATTATTAACTTTCATTAATATTATTATTATTATTATTATTATTACACTATGTAACACAAAAAATGTTTGTTCTGATTTTTCTTTTGTTTTTTATTCCGTTTCTTATGCAAATTTCAAATATGTTTTTAGTTTTTCTCAGCATCGACCGTTTTGCAAGATGACGCAGAGTCATTGGCATCTCAATTTTGTATGGTGGGTTACCGTTACAAAAAAAAAAAAAAAATTGTTTTCTGATTTTTTATTATTTTTATTCAGTTTTTATGCAGATTCCAAATATAATTTTTTAGTTTTTCTAGTATCGAGCCTTTTGATGTGAGAAAGGGTGGATGTATATTTTGTTATCTCATTTTGTATACAATGGATTATCAAAAAAAAAGATTTTTGTTTCTTCTGATTTCTTTATTGTTTTTATTCAGTTTTTTTATGCAGATTCCAAATATGCTTTTAGTTTTTCTCTAGCATAGACCGTTTGTATAAAAATTACATTTGTATATAAATTTTTAATCTCAACATAACTGGGAAAATGATTAATGGCTTGCAATTATCATTGTGGTTCTTTTTATAATTTACTTTTCCTTTAATTTTTTATTTCAATACTTAATTTAAATAATAAATAATTAATTATTCATGCCTGATGAGCGGCATTTATTTACTTATTATAAATTAGCCCAGTTGCTCCCATATTAAAAAGAAGAAATAAAGACAGTCGGTTCTTTGTTAGCTGATTCTACATTTACTGCTACTTTTGAACTACTTGCAATTACTACTGCTATATCTGCTGCAAAAACTGTTATAACTATTACAAAAGCTATAACTGCTATGCTGTAACCTAGTTTGTCCTAGATTATACCTAGAAATTTAAGCTACTAAGCTATACCACCATCAATGCTGTTTGCAGTTTAGCATTTTTACTATTTCATATTTAATATTTTATTGTTGGCCAACAATTTATTAATTCCTATTATTACTGTTTGAGATTGAATGCCAGAAGAGGCAAGAATCAAACCATTTGAACAGAGGTTTACTTAAATATTTATCTGGATGGAAGAAATGTTAAAAAGGCAAGAGAAGATTTAAGGCTACCAATTTATTGGGTAAGTAAATGTAGCTTATCAGGCTGTTATTTTACTTTTGCTTAAATCACTTTATTTATATAAAGTATGCCTTAATAGGCAGAGTTCCTGTTTAATTATTAATTAAATTTTATAAATTTAAAGGTTCATAGCCACATTTGGCCTATTTGTCACAGTATAGAAAGGATCACAATTTTGAGGCAACTTTTTGGTCATTCTTCTTGTAAGTTGTGTATCATATATATAACATCAAATAATTCCAAAAATATAAATTTAGGAAGTTGGTTTTGAAAGTACCAACTTTTAAAAGGCTCCCATTTATTTTTCAGCTGGGAGCTTGTTGCTGCTGTGATAGAGCTGGGTTGGCTTGGAGCATCTCTCAACATCTTTTTATTTATATATTTCCTTAAAACTAAAAATATAAAATGTCATTAAAAGTCATTTAAGCAAATTAAAAGTAAAGTTTTTCCCTTTTTTTATTGTCTTTATATTTAAATATTTTTTTTACAAAGTCAAGATAGATTTTACATTTTTCTATAATTTTCTTTAAATATTTCAAATCTTGATATTTTTGTATAGTTCCGAGGGATTGGAGGAAAGCAGTAATAGTACCCTTATATAAGGGTTATGGAGATAGGGAACTTTAGGAATTATACAAAATGAGAAGATGCCAATAAATACTTCCTGCCGTCGAACAAAAATGGTCGATGCTAGAGAAAAACTAAAAAACATATTTGGAACATAAAAACTGAATAAAAACAATAAAAAATTCGGAAGAAAGAATTTTTTTTTTTGTAACGGTAACCACCATACAAAATGAGATGCCAATAATTACTTCCTGCCGTCGTAACACAAAAACGGTCGATGCTAGAGAAAAACTAAAAATATATTTGGAATCTGCATAAAAAACTGATTAAAAAACAATAAAAAAATTAGAACAAACAAAAATAAATCTTTTTTTGTTACATAGTGTTATTATTATAAATATTATTATTATTATTATATTTTTTTTTACAGATTTTTTAAAAAGAATATGAGAAATCCACCCAAGCTCAAACCTAACGCAAATTTCTCAAGTGGGCGCAGACATAGGATTTAAAGGGAGAAAGATTAACTACAGCAGGAAAAACAGATGCTGGTAAGGAGTTGCACAGAACAGAAGTAGCTGTAAAGAATGGGGCACCACAACGAGCGAGTCTTTGGTTTTCAATCCTCACGCAAAGTTCATGCGAAAGTAAGGCACCCCTTGTGCTACGAGGGCTGCTCAATGGTGGTGGAATACGAGAGTTCAATTCCCTCGAAAACCCCCAGAAGAAGAAGAGTGATGGGATAACACCTCCTAGAACTGGAGTTGATAATAACAGTATAGTCTCTTAGCCTTAGACTAACCCTATTCAAAAGAAGGGTGGAACAGGAGTTATCCAAGAGCAATACTCCAAACAAGGGCTGATAAGGCTTTTATATAACTGGAATAGCTCTGCAGAAGAAAAATATTTCCGCAGCCTAAATAGAACTCCCAGCTTCTTAGAGGCCGCCTTAGCAAAAGTTGTGACATGAGGTATCCGAGACAATTTATTGTTTATGATCAGACCAAGAATGTTTATGTTGTTTACAGGTGAGACGTTGGAGCCGTCGAAGGAGATAGGAAATTTGGGAAGCGTTTTAGAGAAGGAGAATTTTTTTTTAAAAAAAAGCGTTGAATTTCAAAAGGTTACAGTGTCACCACTGGTAAATCTCTTCCAGACGCACTAGAATAAAATCAAAAACTTGTAGACGTGAGGTAATTCTAGAGTTAAAAGAGGAAGCAGATTTGAAATGAGTGGAAGAATGGAGAGTTGAGTCATAGGCGTAAGAGCGAACAGAGTGAGAAGTGTAGTTGAGGAGATCGTTGATGAAAAGACAGATTAAATTTGAAATAAAACAATACCTTGAGGAACACCACAATTAACCGGAAAAGAGGAAGAGGTCGCTCCGTCAACGAGTGCTGATATGGAGCGATCGGAGAGAAAATTGACAAAAGTAAACAAAGAGAAGGAGGAAACCCAAAGGAAGGGAGTTTAGAGAGTATACATGCCTGCCATACTCGTTAGAAAGTTTTCAATATGTCAAGCACCACACACAAGACTCCCCATAGTCCCTGTTATTATTATTATTATTATTATTATTATTATTATTATTATTATTATTATTATTATTATTATTATTATTATTATTATTATTATTATTATTATTATTATTATTATTATTATTATCATTATTAGTCCATTGTGTTTATTATTATTATTATTATTATTATTATTATTATTATTATTAATATTGATACATTATTATTGTTATTATTATTATTATTATTATTATTATTATTATTATTATTATTATTATTATTATTATTATTATTATTATTATTATTATTATTATTATTATTATTATTAATATTATTATTATTATTATTATTATTATAATTATTATTATTATTATTATTTTATTGTTATTATTATTATTATTTTTATTATTATTATTATTATTATTATTATTATTATTATTATTATTATTATTATTGAAGCGGCACGAAACGCGAAAGCGTCACATAAATGCGAAACGGTTAAACTAATCCAACTGAACGAATACATC